>BQKZ01002170.1:64009-76076 GCA_036244855.1 Temnopleurus reevesii | reverse complement strand
ACAAACAAACAAAACAGAAAAAAATATATAAAATACTTGACATTGTGCAAATTAGATTAATGTGAACTCTAAATTCAGTGTAACAGTATCATCTTAAATCGGTCAAAAAGGCAGACAACATTTTTAGGAAAAAAAGAAAGTTAAATATTGTCGTCCATTTGTGAAGGAATAAATGATAAAACACTAACCCGAATATATTCTTTTCCAGCCAAAATCATACATTTTTAAACGCTTTTGTGATGTGTGGTTGACTCAATTAAACTTTTGGGTACCACACGTTTGGGCTTCTTTATTGAAAAAAAAATTGTGCTTATTTCATCTCGGTTCACTTAAGATGTTCGCGTTTTCATTACAGGTCGCATTCCTATATATTCATCCTATGATAAAGTCCATCATTGTTATGCTTGATTCAATAAATCTGAGCCAATCAGAATGAAATCATGATGGAAAGACCTTTGAACAAGAGCGATATTTTCGATGACTGTACAAGGCAATTGAAATTCTAAGTGCAAAAATGACAGGTCTATGTTCCGCAATACTGACAAATGAACTTTTGGAAGAATATACAAAACAACATCATGGTCTTCGGATATTTTGTATTCTGCATGTTTAATGGAAATACCTGCATTCTCTAATAAAAAGACTGGTAAGACATATTTCATATCAAATTTTGTTGCCATCTTGCAGAGTAAAATATGAAATTGACATCGCCAAACATTTATTGAAAACCAACATCCGATGTAAAATTCGAGTTTGGTTGGTTGGTTTTGATTAAAGATGGCGCTTTTAAGGTGAACATGACAGATCATGTTCCTCCTACGCTGTCTATCCGGATGAATTTCTTTTAATGGAGAATAGTGAATTTTTATACCTGGATTACATGTATATTGTTTCATGACTCCTTGTTTCATATTGTGTTCGTGCATTTGCCTGTTTGTTTTTATTGTTTTCAAGTTAATCGAGAATACAATTCTCACTACCGTCAAAACAAACAGAACTAAAACAAATCTGAAGAAAAGAAACAAAACGTAGGAAGCAATTGTTATTGTTTTTTTTATTAAGAAATGAGAACTAACCCAGTGAACACTACAAGTATAACTAAAATCAATTCAAAATGCAAACTGTGTCAATATGATTGCTTGAATGATGTCGTGACGACAGCCAAAACACGATTTGTGCTAAATCGAATGACAGCTTCTCAAAAAAAACCACAATTCCTATGAATTAAAAAGAAACTATCACTCGATCGAATGAAAACTGTTTATATTTGTAAGCAAGTAGAAGGAATATAAAACGGTGATATCCCCGGGTTAACATTAATGCTATAGTCGCGAATTTGGCCGGAAAATCAGATACAAGACCTTTATCATGGTTGTTCTACATGCGCGCACCCAAGATTTTGATACCCACGGAGGTTCACTGTTTAGCAAATTTGTCACTGAGCTGGGCTTACAATGCAAGCAAAAAAGAATCATCGCCGCCCCTCTCAGCACTGAATTTATTTGGCGCCCCCCCCCCAAAGTGTGCACATGATTATATGTATATTCGTGTGCGCTAATCACTCGCTCAAAAAAGTTCAAAGTCGCTTAGAAAGAAGTGTAAATATAGATAAAGAAATACTAACATTTCGTTCCTGTTTTCACGAAGTTACGGGAGCCAGGGGTTATTGTTACACCAAATGAGTTACAAATTCATTGAAACGTGCCCTTGATAGAATCAACACGTTGTTTGATAGAATGCCCGTTGAATTGTCGCTATGCCGGGATTTATTTGTTTTCGTGCAACAATGCCCTTTGGCTCCCGTCACTTCGTGAAATTAGGGAGGTTACGCTCGACAATGGAGCGGCTCAACGACGGGAGAATTCGTCAGATTCCTGCGTTCTTGCTAACCCGTCCTTATTCCCTCCGTTGCTCTTAACTTCTGTTACGCTACTCGCTCAACGGCAGTATGCAAATTGAGTGTGACGTCAGGAATCGAGCTTTCACGCCGAAATCCAAAGATTTGCATAATAGGCATGTGATACGCTTGGCCGCATCTGATTGGCTACGTTCCTGCATCTAAGACGGACGCGGGATTGAGCAAAGACCGTTGTAGAATTAGGCTCTTCGCCGCTATTGTCACTGGCAACCAGCGAAGTCGACCTAGACGGGTCGAAAATGGTATTGATCAGCGATTTTGCCGTTCTCGTTGACGGTGCGTAACCTCGCTAATATGCTCGATTTAGGCCATAATTATTTGATATTCATATAGTGGCGTAGGGATTGTCGTTCTTTCTCACAATCAGAGGGGCAGGGTTTCGTATCTCCCAAGTGCACTGCACCAATTTCCTTTTAAAAAATAGATCCACATTATGCAAGCGCAAACCGTGCTCCCTCACGAGCACTGGCTATCATTCTCAGTCAAGAGCATATGAAATAGTTTGTTATGTATATGTATATGGCTAAGAGTATAAAAGCACAGTGATATTATATTCTAATCATTAATATGTAGGTTATATTTGAAAAAATGACAACATCCGTCCATGTTTTACGTATTTTATTGAATTGTGCTCTCATTATGCTGACCTTGAGAAATTATTTTACAGCAAAAAGTTAGGTTACGAATCGTTCTACATCTTTGCCGAATCAAGTTTATACGAACCGCCAAAAGTATGATAATAATAATAATAATACATGCAACTTATATAGCGCACATATCCACTCTTCGGAGGACTCAAGGCGCTTTGCATGATTATTACCCTGGCTTTAGCCCGGCGTACACCAGCGCACATGGCATTTCAAGGAATAGATGTTCCTGCCAGGTACCGATTCATCTCACCTGGGTTGCGTACAGCACAATGTGGATGAATTTCTTGCTGATGGAAATTAACACCATGGGTGGGGTTCGAACCTAAGACCCTCTGGTTGGAAGGCGAGAGTCAGAACCACGGTACTGGCAATGTACTTCCCCTCGGACCACCGAACCATCAAGATGGTTTTAACAGCAGTTGAAAATGTCATATTTGGTTTCCTTGCCTGGTAATGGGGCAGACACACCTACAGGCTGATCCCAACCTGCTGCCAAACTTAATTATCTTAAATTCGAGCCATAAAATATAGGTTATTATTATCTATATAAGAGTTTTAAGCCGTGCAACATTATGCAATGTTTTACGGCTTCAATTTCTCGCATGCGCAAAGCAGTGATCAGCCTTCTGGTACTTTTACAATAATACCGGTAAGTCAAAGGCTAATGTAAAGATAATAAAAAAAATAATATAATTATATTGGATGGCTGTATTTCATGAAATACCGGGAATATTTATTTATTTATTTATTTATTTATTTATTTCTGATATTTAGACAGGGTGGCTCATTTCACCAATTTGGTGGTCTTCCATGAGGCCCTGTTTGTAAACAACAACTATAACAATATATACAAATATACAAATGTACAACAATATCCCTATAGGCTACTATAGGCTACATAAATCAAATACTAATAGCATTGAAAACTGTTAAATACACAAATTGAAAAAGTAGAAATAATAATAATATGGACATTGACAAGAGGGGAAGTTATGAATTAATAATTTTGCTGGAATTAATAGATTTGATAAAATGTATCCTCAAATATCACACTTTACAACGTAGACAATAACGTTTTCACAGAGGATTTGAAACTGTTTAGAGTAGGTAACATTTTAATAGAATAATCCAATTGGTTCCAAACAGTAATTCCAGATATCAGTGGACTGTGTTTATATGTGTCTGTCCTAAATCTTGGTACACGCAATGTATTCCTAACAGCATGTCTTGTGCTGTGATCATGTATAGTGCTGACATGTTGTAAATCTTGTTTTAAATATTTAGGTGCCATGTCATGCATTGCTTTATACATCATCACAGCACGTCCATATTGAAAGCGTGTCTGAATTGGCATCCAACCCAAACGACTAAACATATCTGTTGAGGATACAACATATCTGTTAGGGCCAATATTGCCCTAACTCGTGCAATATTCCCTGGTATTCCATTCATTGCCATCCAATATTATATAAATGTTTTCTTCAATCGATGAATTCGTACTTTTGAGAATTAGAAAAATAAGCTTCAAACTAGAATCCAAATGGAATAAGACAGTAATAATTGTTACTGTGTTGATGTGGTTTGGTAGTAGGTTGGGATCATCCTGTATGTGTAAATGCCCCCATGGAAACCTCTGTCATCGATATCAAAACCTTTCCAATATCATATTCATATCATTACTTAATAAATTTGTCGTTTATACGTTATCTCACAATCATTTTATTTTCTTTTTTCGCATCAGGAATCTACCGAAGAAATACAACTACGAAAGGAAAGATGTTCTTATTCAGTGGCCTACTCCTGTTTGCAGTGATCAAACAAGGAAATCAGTCTGTTCTACATACCTACACGTTCCGTCTTGGTTCTACAGCAATAGTTCCGTTATCTTTTAAACTTGTTAACGGTTCAAATCAATACTCTTGTGAAACATACAGTATCGATGGAACTGCACCATTCAGCGTCAATGGCACAATCTCGCCGGATGCACTGAGACCGGACCAGAGAGGTAGATTTAATGTTACTTCAATGATCATCGATGACACCCTGACCATAGAATTGCGTATACGCAACATCCAAAAGGCGGACAGAGGCGTGTACATTTGGGCAGTCCGAGAGCACACAGCCGATGGTGATAGTGATACGATAAAGGATTTATTCATCGATGTTATACTACCACCTGGGAAAACTGAGTGCACTGTTTTTCAGTCGCCGTATTCATCCACTTATCGAGAGGTGCATTGTCTGGCAAGGTTGGGAAGCGATCGATACGGTCAGCTCATCTGTTATCAGAATGGAGTGAAGACGCCTTTCCAAAGCTCTCCTGTTATGGCAGAAAGATATGTGTCCGCAATCTTTTGGATGGACACGAGATCTGATATCAATTGCTGCTCACACGAAGCAAATTATGAAAAGGATTCATCTAGTTGTGAGGATTTTATACAAGAAGCGATCAATCCTATAAATGATCAAAATACTGAAAGGGTTAATATGATTACAAGAGATAATCTTCCCACACAAACAGCACCAACACTACCTAGAACATCTCATGAGACAACGCACCAGGAGGAAGACGTAACGCGTTGTTCATGTACCTGTCCAGAGTTAATTCAAGCTACGCCTAATGATACGTCAACTGATCGATGTAAAATGGGTGAAAATAGTCAAAATTATAAAATATACATTATTCTACTAGGGATTGCTGTACTAGTTTGTGTCGTTTTACTCTGTGTAACAATTATAGTGTCGATTTATACCATGAAGCTACATAGGCATAGTGATAAAACATCGGATGTTGTTAAATATTATAGCAAAGCTAATCCCACCCAACAAAATACGATATCCGGATCTGGTAGCAACGTACCTACAATTCAATTAGACCCACCATCTGGAGCATAGCGCAAGCAAAAGTCTGATCAAGGAATCATTAGAATAATTATGTGCGCACTCAGGATTTTGATACCCGTAGCGCTGGGCACAAATTTGGCGCCCCGGTGGACTGAGTTGAGCTGCCAAGTAAAAAAAGAAAGAAAAAAAGGTCATCACCTACTTTAGCGTCCCTTTTGATGAATAAAGGGCCCCAAATCCCCCCCCCCCCCCAATACATTGCAAACTGTAAACAGTGATATAGGGGATAAATTTTATCAAATGTATTAATTCCAGCAAAATCATTAATTAATAACTTCCTCTCTTGTCAATGTACTTATTATATATTATTATCAATGCTGATAGTGACGATTTAAATAGCCTATAGTCAGATAGTAGCTTACAGTGATATTGTTTGTACATTTGTATATTTGTAAATATTGTTATATTTCTTATTGTCTGCAAACAGGGCCTCATGGAAGACCACCAAATTGGTGAAATGAGCAACCCTGTACAAATTTCAAAAATAAATGAATAAATAGATAAATAAATAAATATATCATGCGGTGCGGCGCACGGTAGTTTCTTGGTCCAATGGAGCGCTATAAATTACTTTATCATTACATGCCTATATTGTATGTCATTTAGTTGTCGTTTGGCGTGGTTAGATCGAAATGTTACCTGTTTTCATGTGTTAGATATATTGACAAAACCGTGTCAAGATGTATGACAAGTACAGAATATAGTTATATAATTCTAAATCTATGAGCTTATATTGTGGTGTCTTTACGGGTAATACATTTTGGACCAAAAGTGCCGACATATCATTATCTATATCATTAGCCGTTCATTTTACAATGTAGTGGATTGAGTCTTTTTTGCTTTGTAGTACGCGCTGTGCTTATCCCCCACTCCAATCTGGACCACGTTTTTGTTTTCATATACGTTTGGCTCTGAACCTGATGAGGTATCACTGTACATTTCCTCATACGGTCCTTGGATGACAGACCCTTCCCCCGTCCCTGTAGTCGATGAGCCGATGCTTCCGGGGCTACTGTAAACAGAGTTCCGGAACCCCTGTGGCGGGGGACACTTGAAGAGTGCTTCACCACTGTCGTATGAATGAATTAGCGGCGGTTGGTCAGAATTCATGGGTGCCTCCTGAACAATTCCTATTGTGTCGTCATCAGGTAGGGCATACAGGGGCTCTTCGGCAACAGGATCGTTGGAAGTCGCTTCCATTGCATGGACTGACTGCTGACTAGATGAGGATGATGCCTTCGCCATTGTTGCGGTGTATATCCCATTCTGGGTGTTCCTGGATCTGATGCAGAATTTTCGTGACAGGAAGACTGTACCAACCACTCCGGCGAGGAGAGTGAATCCTACGACACCAGCAACCAGAAGCATCCATGTGATGTCCAAAGGATCCCTCTGGGAAGCAGATGAATCAGTGACGTCTTCTGCTGCAGGCTGATTGGTTCGATGATCATCTGCTCCTAGTTCCTGTTCCTTTGTTGGTTGTGTGAATTGAAGTGTCTCGTTAAGCGTGGTGTAACGAACCCTTGTTGGCTCAAGGTTCACTCCAGAGTCAAATGTACAGGATGCCAGGTGACTGCCATGTTGGTTGCTTAGTTCACAAGCAATTACACCAGGACGTATCTTGTCATCCACGTTATTCGGAAACTCGAACTTCCATTTCCTTCTATTCAGGGAAACAGCAGTGGTCTTTTCAGTGCGTACAGTGTATCCATCCACATACCACCTAATCTCGAACCAGCTAAACGCATCAGTGACGCTTTCATTATTCAAGAAACAATGAAAGACACGTCCATTTTCATTCTTTTCTTTGGCGATTGTCAAGAAACCGTCGTTGTCAGTGTTGCTACCAAAATCCTGTTCAGCTGGATCCGAAATATTGAAGTTTTTGTTCCATGTCGGACAAGCTCTTAGAAGCGCAACCTCTGTGTAGTCTACTGCAATATCCGCCGTGTCTTCCCCAATGCCAAGAATGTTTTCTGCAGAGCATACCACGGTAACGGTCTCACTAGTTTTATTCCGTGATGTATTTACAGACAGGTTTAGAGATGGACCTGCAGTAAGGCCGCAGAGTGGGAACACATCTGAAGGCTCGCATGACCAAGAATAACCCTTTACCTCAGGGAACGAAACCACGTTGCATTTCACCTTCATCTCCGATACAACCGGCGGCATCAGGGATCTTCGGTGGTCGGGTACTACTTCCACCTGAGGGGCGTGAAGAATCTTGAAAGGCTCTAGAGAGCAGTTAACGCTCTCACCTTCAAATGCTGTACTAGTTGCAACGCAGCATATCTCTTTGTTATGAAGGTATCTATTGGTTTTGATTGTCACATTAAGAACAGTTTGTTCATCCAGTCTCCTTAGGCGTTGATTGTCCTGGATAGGAGAGTGCAGATCGCATAGCACCCATGTTAGAGTGATAGGTGGATTGGTACTTGGTGCTTCACATGCGATGTCAATGTCTTCATCCTCGAGGAATATAGTTCTATTTGGCGATCCTCGACATTCAACATCGCTGCTCTGTAAAAAGTACTGGACATCAACTCCAACCAGTGCAGACGTCAAGACGGTGTTGTAGCCATCTCTGAAAGTCAGGGAGACCGCACATTTGAAATACTTCCTGGAGTTTCGATTCGTGTCCAAAAGTTGCAGATGGGATGTGACCACGGTTGCATTCGATTCCGTTCTGATTAAGATCGACCTGTCGGCGTTGTGATAAGTCTTGTAGCTGTCTGACCATGTCACTGTGTCTGATTTGAAGGGTGTCCTGGCTCTCACGGAGCATGAGAACAAAGCAGGTTGCCCTTCTCTGACGGTAACCCGGGTCGGTTGAACCAGGAACTCAGCCTTCCGATCACCCATCACTAGAGGGGATACGAGGATTATAACGATTTGAAGCCACATTCTTACGTGCCGAAACAGGATGGTTGAAAATTATTCCGAGTTTTGTCTTAGGTAGGCTAAGAAAGCAGCTTTCGTATGACGAAGTTCCTTGTGATTGTGATTGTTTGTATAATAATGAATTTTCCACAAGCTTTTCATCAGAGTTCCTTGGTCAAAGACGAAATATGTAGTTGGATCGGAGATATCTAGTGCCTAAATACATTTATATTTGCATTTCATGCGTAGACACTCACCATTTTATGTGATTATTGATGTCTCCATTGTTTGGATTCATCTGGGCCCTGTAACATAAAGCTTTGCGATCGATCGTATGATTGATATCAATCGTAAGTCTATTGGGAACTCTGTACTAGAAAGTTCCATTTGATCGCAATTTCGTTCATGTTACAGGCCCCTGAATTCATCTCATCTCAAGCGTCCATTAATCAAATTAGAGAGTTCAGTGGAAAAAAGTATGTAAAGGTTTCCACTGATAATAAATTTGAAATGTGCCATGTTTCATATCTCGTAAATTTTGACAAGTGATATAAATCGAATGTATCGGTTCTAGTAGATCTCGTACATCACATCTGAAAGTCGACATGTCTCTTAAACTCACGATCAGAAAGTTATTTAATCAAACAAGCATGACAGTGAAGTAAGTGGACGCGGAGACGAATTTCACCTTAAAAAGGTTAATAGTTTGAGTAGAATTATAATAATCAAAATGATGAGAGGATGGATACACATTTTTTTATTCTTGCATATCGCAGGAAACCTGATGAGTCTCTTGATTCTTCTTTTTCACCAAAATATATTCAAATTCAAAATAATTTTGTTCATATTGTTGTATAAGAATGGTATAGAGCGGTACGTCCCACTTTCGTTGAAAGATATAAGTATTAAGGAGTGGGAACATACCTTTTTTTTTAAATCCGAACGATCAAAAAGGAATCTATTTCGATTGTCATGGAAGACAAATCTGATAAGAAATATTTGAACTGGATTAATATTTTTGAATCATGGTCGATTGATTCTTAAATGATTTGATTTATTTTGATTGCCTTTTTTTTATTTGAGCTTGGATTAAGTTTTATGGTTAATTAGCAACTTGGATTACAAAATTATATTAGTGTCCGCTGGCGGACCATTCCTTTAGCACTCCTTAGGAATAACGGTTGATTGGCATTTTCAAACTAAAATAAGCCATAATACTTTGTTTCTCCTAATTTCGTACTTATTTATGTTTATGCATGTAAAGAAATTTGTAAATACATTAGCTCGTTTCACATCAATTTGAATTGATTTGATTTGATACATTTATTTAAACACGGTTAAAAACCCAGTTCAGCACATGCTGTTTTTCAATGGGGCCGTGCAGTAAAAATACATTCATCACAATGGATACATCATGTACATTATACATTAAAAATACATGTAACAAACATAAGGATTAAAAATGAAGTATTATNGTAACTTGTCGTTTATTTCTGCATTTTATCTTTTGCAAGCAGTGATTTGTTTTGTGTGTGTAAATATACCGTTTAGGGCCCCCTTGGTAGATAGGTTTTTATTATTGAATTGAGTAGATTGTATGGGATAAAGTATATCTGAATAAATATGAACAAATAAATATGTTTGTGTAGTTTAGCAGTATCAATCTGATCTTTAACTCCATTATCTGTAGTGATGTAAAACGTTCTTTTAAGAGGCTAAAACGAAAGTAAAAGATGTAAAACTGAAAATATTTTAAGAACAGGGTGGTAAAAATAAACAACTTAACAATAGTCTCATCATACTTTATAGCAGGAGTCATGATGACTGTATCTTAATCATTCACACAGTGACGCATTAATCAAGTTCAACAAGATAAAGTATCCGCTTTAATTTATTATACCTTTTAGCATAGCATAGGGTTTGAAAAACGAAATTTTCAAGCAAAGTGTTTTTTTCACAGATTTGCATATTCTATGAGAGACAATCATATTATGTGCAGTCAAACGATTGATATCAATCGCAAGTCTTTGGCAAATAATGTACCAAAGTTTGCGATTGATTGCAAAATTGATCGTATCTCTTTTATGTTGTGGCGCCCAGATTGGACGTGCATAAAAGCCCTGAATCAGATGCAAAAAGAAATAACTTTTTTTTTTCCTTCAAAACGAACGTCTCTTTTAGTATGTGTAACTTCCTTATTAAAAATTAATAAAAGGAACGTATGTTTTGCTTCACTATTTTTACCAGGTGGACTGGGTTTGTTTTCTGCGGATATTTTTGTATATTTTTGCCATTTGTTTGTCTTACTCATCTTTGTATATTATTTCAATCTGTTAACCATTTGTCCGTATTTATATAGCTTAGCGATTTTATTTTTACTCTGATTATAATTCACCCTTTAAGCTGCAATTTTAAATTTCAATTAAACATATCAATTAAAAAATGATAATGATACATGCAATATATATAGCGCACGTATCCACTCTGTGGAGTGCTTAAGGCGCTTTGCATTAGAGCATGTCACAATTTTCATTTGTTTATACAGCGTTGTCATTGGTTTTGGTAATATATTTGTTTAAATTTCCTTCACATAAGTTGTCAATATTCTGTTCATATAATATATTGCTCATGTAAGGATGAATCATCGCCTTTTTTATGTTGTTTTAATTCTTTCGTTTACTGTTGAATTTTGTTCCAAGTTGAATCAAATTAAATCACCGATAATGACATACTCATGACTTCCGTTTCTGTATCTGGTATTTTGTAAGGGGTAAGATAACTTGCAAGAAATTAGATTAGCACTGTGTTTATGTATTTGTATTGTTTAATGTATTTGCAAGAAATTAGATTAGCACTGTGTTTTATGTATTTGTATTGTTTAATGTATTGGCGCTCCCAACACAGGCTTCGCCTTCTGGATCTGCGCCCTTTCCTTTAATTTGTATGTATTTTGTTTATGCTATTTCTGTATATTATCGACATTTGATGTTCTATTTTGAATATTGTATTGATGTATACAGAAATTTGTTTGTTGAAGGAAAAAAATAAATATTATTTTGAATTGAATTGAATTGAATTGAACTGTGTTGCGTAATGAACAACGTGGTCAAATGCTGAAAAAATTACACTTGAAGTAGATTATAGCTCTGTAAAAGTAATAATTTTTCGTAATTGAGATTGTGTTGCGTGATTGAAGGCCGACACACACCTTTGCGTTTTTAGCTTGCGTCGACCCATCGTTTTTTTAAACTAAAAACGCCCCCTAGACACAAAAAGACACAGATCATATGGTGGATTGGCGCTTGCAGTACGCTCCTTGAGCGCAAGACAAACGTCAGTCCACGGTCTGATGTACTTATAGGTCTACTGTGCGTCCAGGGAGTGTTTTTAATTTTTAAAAACGCTGGGCCGACGCAGGCTCAAAACGCAAATGTGTTAGTCAGCCTTCAAAGCGCAATAAATTAATTTAAAAAATGTATATACTAGAGCTATAATTCAGTTAAAACCACTACACTACGACGGAATGTAAACACAACCAATACAGAATGGGAAAAATATCCTCTGCTTTTGAACATGTATCGTATATTCTGGTAGAGGGATACGTCTAAATATTTTGTACAACTGTCATGGGGATAGTTGCACGAATGACTGAAATACAAAAAAAACTATCTTCCCAAAGTGACAAATTTCCTTTACCCCCCCCCCCCCCCCCCCC
>BQKZ01002170.1:0-26546 GCA_036244855.1 Temnopleurus reevesii | reverse complement strand
CGTCTTTATGCTGTCTCTTATACACATCTAGATGTGTATAAGAGACAGCTTTTATGTCATGGATTTTTTGTTCGCTCTAGATGTCTGATTTGGTTAATAATAACATTTATGGCCCTGAGTAGAGTCGTATTGCCCTCGTCTTCGACTCGGGCAATACAATTCTACTCAGGGCCATAAATGTTGTGTCTCCCTCAAGGCTAGTCCATATTGTATTAATCTTACACGTACACAAGAAGATTACAGATTCCTTCATAAATAATAATGATACATTATGTTCACAAAATATTACTCATGAATCAAGATAAATGAAATCACTTTCAAATAAGTTAAAAAGCACAAATAATCTGACATTCAAAATAACAATGTGTACTGGATTTCAGTACCAAAGTTATTCCTTCATTGTATAATAATAATAATAATAATAATAATAATAATAATAATAATAGCTCCATTTATATAGCGCAATCACTATATGCATATACTCTACTGCGCTTGATACTAGGTACCATATTATTACCCTGGCTATAACTGCCGAGCAAGCCAGTTAGGTGTTCAAGCATTCCAAGGAATAAATTCCTGCCAGGTACCCATTTTTCACCTGGGTCGAGTGCAACAAAGTGCGGGTAAATTTCTTGGTGAAGGAAATTAGCACCCTGGGTGAGATTCGAACCACCGACCCTCTAGTTAAGAGGCGAGAGTCCGAACCACTACACCACAACACTCTCTTGTATGGTGTGTATACTGCTACTCCACAGAGCATTCGACTGGTAAGCCAACACAGCACTTTGGCATAGAACCAGTAAGTGATGACATGATTATAAATAATAATTTGTAGATTTATATTGTGCAATTTCTATATGGATATAGTCAACTGCGCATTAAAATTACAATAATATTACCCGGCCATAGCATAGCTGTCAAGCAGATACTCTAGTATTTAAAGGAATAGATTCCTTCCGGTACACCTCACCTGGGTTGAGTGCAGCACAATGTGGATACATTTCTTGCTGAAGGAAATTGACCCCATGTGTGAGCTTCAAACCTATGACCCTCAAGTTGAAAGGTAAGAGTCAGAACCACTACACCACAATGCCTCCACATTTGATAGTTTGTTACCAAATTAGCACATTTCAAATATTAGCCTAGCACCGGTTTGCTTTTTGGCTTGCAAGAGTTATCTGGGTCGAGCAGGCAGTCACCTGTTAATAAAGATAATCCACAAAACCTCTTTCTATATGAATATATATAAATAAATATGAATAAATATTAGAAATTTGCCATGAAAGAACAAATACAAAGAACAAAAAATAGCTGCTGCAATAGCAACCAAGAAAAAATCAATATAACACAAATAATGAATGCTTTTTGTGCCAGAGACAGAACTTAATGAAATATAAGATAGATGAAATGATGAAGGAGACCCTACAGAGTTGTATTATTCAATGGAACTTTTAAATAGATATTCTGTCCAAAATACAAGCATTTATCATTTGCCCTGGCTTCATTGCATACAAATATTTGCCATAATAACCTATTGCAAAACGAAAATTGGCAAAAACCATTTCCGCCATATACTTTTACACATGGAAAACTATGGAAAATATTTGGAGCAATGAAACCCGTATATAACATCTAGTAGATTATTTTCATTTGGAATTTGGTAAATTAAAAAGTGAAAGATAGTCAAAAGTAACGATACACTGTGTTCCTGTGAGCAACAAACAATGATGTCTTACACTACTATTGCATATAGAAATATAAAATGACTATTAATAAAATTACTTTACCAGATACAAAAATATATCTTTACATGTAGAAATGATTGCTATTTCATTGAAAAAAAGACAAGATACAATTTATACAAAAATGTATAAAACACATTAAGTACAATTAAGATTCTTTTTCTTTGATTGCCATTATATTTAAAACATGAATAACATCCATGGTTACTTTCTAAATTTTCATACTGAAGAATTTTTTTAAACAAAGATACCTGTATCTATAAGAAAATACATCATAAATATGTTTTGATCCAAAAAAGGGTTGTATTTTCAAACATCTACTGTATAAAAAAAGTACTGTCAATCTATTTGGTCACATTAAACTCAAGGAGAGATGTAGCATTGATGCAATAATTTGGCATAAGTGGTAAATACATCTTATTGATAATTATCAAAGTTTTGGCTGCATTAATTTTCTAAATGCATCAGCAATATTAATGATACTGTAGGATACTGTGAAAAAATTATTTCATCAAAATAAAAGGCTTCTCTTATTTAACAAAACAATAGCGATTCCAGTTAGGCCTTGCATAACATGACCAAATTTTAGTTTTTCTCCTTGCACTTTGGTATTAAATGGAGGCAGCATATTGCTAGCACAGACATAGGCATTAACCCATTCAGAAGCCCATTGACCAGAATCTCGTAAGGTGCGAACATGCAAAGAGACTTTTGAACCAAAATGCATAAAGAGTTGGTTTTCTTTTATTCTATTGGACTGTACATGTATTTTACAGGGCATTACAAGCCACACAAACAAATGCGCGGGGCAGCAAAATTGAGCCATCGGACAATACATGTAAATGAAATTGTCATTTGCCCAGGTTTTAAAGTCTAGAGTACAAATTCTTGACTGTCAGTGAATTCTTTGTGAGGATCCAGTTGCAAGATCTATAATTATACCAACCTCACCGACAGCTCAGCCAGATTTAATTCTATAAATATGTGTGGGCAAGAGAAATTGATGTCCAGGGAAGCAACTTGCCCAACAGGTCAAGTAGTGCACCAAATTCTTGTCGCACCATGTTTGGTAAAACCAAAAAAAAAAAGGTGTTTTTGGGGTTTGATTGATTGATTGATTTCTTGGAAGATACCCTTTACACCATAGAGTGCAGCCATGAAAGCTATAGACTTTTTCACTGGTGACCCATTCCTGCACACACTGTTAAATCCCTGTCCTTGTCCCTATCCCTGCGAAAGGGTCAGTATTCATTTGCATAGTTGTGTATAGATTTGTTACCAGCATTATGAATCACAAAACTAGGGTCTGTAACATGAAAGAGATTTACAATAGATTGAAAATTAATCATATCTCTATGCTACATGTTTAGCCATCGATGGTGCAAGTTTAATTGCATATTTTATGTTTCAGGCCCCTGGGCGGTGTTTCACCAGCTTGTTCTAAAAGTTACGCACGACTTTAAGAAAGACTGGAATACGTTAACGAGTGCAATACAAGCAACATTCTTGTTCAGATTAACACGAGAAATGGTACCAGTAGTGCGCGCAGTCGTTCTTAAAGTCTTTCATAACTTGGTGAACACCGCCCAGGACTGGTATTCCGCAAGAATTTTAAGTATTGAAAGAGGCATCCATTCAAGAAGAAGAAAACATTGCTATAATCATGACCCCGTCTCAAGCCCAGTGCATGTTGGGAAGCCTCCAAGATGACAGAATTGACAGAGGAAAACTGGTTTATCCTGTCCCTTCATGATGGTTCGATTGCACAGCATACAAGTCTTGGAATTTGGAAACTTTGGACCTTTCTGTGGATGTCTTTGGCATCTGTAAGCTACAGGAGAAAGTAAAATGATTGATATGTTGAAAGTATTGAGACTGGCTTTTGCAAACTTTGCATCAATGTTTGATTATTCAAGGTTCCCAGCATTTCTATATAATATAAATTACCTGATATTGCCCACATTTTTTTACTGATGAAGTCTCAATATTCCATGATAATTATATAATAGATGAAAGAAAAAAATGGGATGAGTTATAAATCATCACAGAAGGTCTTTTAAAGTCCAATCCCTGGAGAAGTAACCCAAACTTACATACAAATATATTTCATCTTCACCGTATATTCCTGAACACTTAAGAATTTTGCATCCAGTTTGTTGATGCTTATACATCATTTTTACTAATGCAACCCTAAAAATGTAGACAGAATCACCCCACAATGAAGCATAAAACAAGCAATTGATAAATAAGTCAAATCAGAAGCAGCAAATGAAATACAAAAAACCTTAATGTATGTGTAGCTAGTGGGAGAAATCGAAATGAATGTGTATTGTTTTATGTATTGCACAGACCCAACGGAAGACCAGCTCCCCTTGATGGCGGACTGAAAGTGGGCAACCGCCATTCTTTTTAATTGAACTTGATTTGCTTTAAATGTTGGAATAAATTCAATTCAATTTAATTTCAGGAATAGTAGTGAGATGCACATAAAAATATGCACATAAAATATGCCAAATAAGGCTTCAAGGATATAAAGAATTGTGAACCTTCAACTAACCTTTATTTTCCTCTCTCCTGAAGATTTGAGAAACCATAGTTCCACAGAGCACACAGCTTTCTTCATTACGCCATATTTCATTGCCGAAGCCCTTGCGTTGTGGGCCACAGAAGTTACAGATGAAAAGTTGTGAGTGGAAAGGTCCTTTCTTGTTGATTATTGTGCGACAACGGCAGAACTGAAGGTTAAAAAGACAACAAAATAAACAAATCAAAATGTTTAGTTTTCCTTTGAGTGTCATTTTTAGACAAATAAAGTCAGTTGGCCGATTGAGGGTGTTTTTTTTTTAATTTGCTTTCTCTCTTTTGACATAGTTCACAACATGACTAAGGAGGTGTTTCTCAAAAGTTGCATGCGATCACAAATCAACTGCAAATCAGATGCAAATTGAAACTTGCATTTTCACTGGCGCATGGTCTCTGCTTTTGAGAAGAAGCCCATGACCTTTTATAACCATTACCATTTCAATTTATTTTATCATTGTTATTATTCCTTATCGTTGTTATCTTTAACTTTATCATTATGGTTTTTGTTTTCATTATCATTACCCTTACCATTATCATGACAATTACCATAAACATTGCTATTTTTATTACCACAACCACTATGATTACCATTACCATTACTCTTGCCATTACTACAATCAGTAACTTAACAATTATCATAACCACAAAGTTACCATTACCATTTTCATTACCATATCAATTAAAATAACCACAACTATTTGGATAGATATATGTTGTTTTCTTGCTTTTTAAAACAGATCTATATTCTCCATTCTGTTATTTTCTTTTCTGCTCTGTAAGCGTATAGGTACATGCCATGGCCATGTGTTATATTCTATACGAGAACTGAATATTATTATTATTATTATTATTATTAGCTTATCTGCGGCACATTTCTGTGCTATAAAATGGGCACTTAAGGGGAAAACCACAATACAGCGAAAATATTGTTTCGCCGTAGCGTTTTCACAAGCTACATCTCGGTATCTACGGTATGTAGTGGGAGAGGCGGTCCTGTTACGTGGTGAGAAAACGAAACATACCATGTAGTCCACGGAATAGGGGTGAAAAAAATGGGCGAAATTGAGGGAGTTATATTTACTGTTAGCATAACTGCGGAATGGGGGCACCCCAATAATAAAATGTTGAAAGATGCAAATTTTCAAAAAATCTTTAAAAATGCACATTTATTCCAAACTTGTATTTTTATACATAAACGACTTAAAGACATCAAAAGGAAGTCCCTGTGATGATTTTTCTTTAAATATTCATTTTTTTGTGACTGTTATGAGCAAATTCATATTTTCGCCTTTTTTTCGCCTTTTAGAACACAATTTAGCAATTCCCCTTTTTCCTCAGATAGTGTTATTATTATTATTATTATTATTATTATTATTATTATTCATTGTGAAAATATTCCTCAGACCAGAAGAGATTCTGACCTTAAGAGAGCTTGACCAGAGAGCTTGACCCAAGGAGCGACTGCTTTTATCCTTGAGAAGAAAGCTGACTAAACGACCTTTATGGTTGCCCTTGGTGAGATGGAATGCTATGTTCTTAGATGCAAAACTCTTGTCTTCATTATCCAACCAATGCTGGTAGAAATCCGCCATCGACAGGTGGTATTTGCGAAGTACATTCTGGTCGCTAAGCCATTTGTCTCTCACAACCTGTTAATAGATGATCGAGAATAAATTACAGAGATGTTGGGCCTGAAACTGAGTGGTATAGAGAAATAATAAATTAAATAATCATAAAATGCTTACAAAGACAGACTAACTGATATCTAAAGACCATTCATGATAGTGCTTTTTTAGATATAAACCAGTGCTCAGTTGAAATTTTCAGATTCATTGAGCCATAAATAGCTAACATCAAAAGTAACAAGACATTTGAGCTGGGAAGATTATTTTAGGGGATAACCCAGATAAGCTTTGCTTTTGTTATCCCCATCCATGCCCTATTATATTGTTTGTATGTTTTGCTCATGTACATGTGTTACGATTTGTATTTGTCATTTGCACTATGTATTTCATGCGGTGTTTTTTTAAATAAGACTTGGAGTATAAATTAAATTGTATAAGGCTCATTACATATTGTGATACTCACATAACCTGAAAATGTTTGCAAGAAGCTTGGTATTCTATGCAGCTGCAGAGATACCATTTAATGAATGAGTGCTGTGTAGTATTGGATACATTAAAATGCATGCAAAATTATAATTGTGTATAATTACTCATGCAATTTTTAAGAATGCAGAATTATAAGACATCCTCAACAAATCATAATCATTACCAGTTTATGACCAGTGAATAAAGTTTGTACAAACTGATTTTTCGAAATTAAATATTGTAGACAGTTTATCTATTCTTTATCATATTTTCCACAGCTTTCCAATGTTATTCAAACAAAATGCAAAAAAAAATGATTGTATCAATTAACCTATTGACTATTGAATTCTTTATTCCTATAGACTTTGTGCAGGAAGTATCTGTTTCTAGCAGTCAATGGGTTAATTTGTAGATTACAAAATTTATAACACCTACTGAAAATGTTCATCACTTACCATCCCAATAGCATGATGTAAGAATGTGATGCATTCCACTTTGCACATGCCGCTGATCCTCCTGAGGAACGGTTTGAGCGTTCTCCGTATCATCGCGAGATGGAGCTTGGGGATTGGTGTCTTGGTTTCGTGGTCGCCAAGGAGACATTCTAGCTCCTTTTCTGTCAAACCTTTCATGCAGCACTCCAGGTAGCAAAGGGTCTGAATAAGAAATTGATTACATTTGAAAAATAATAATGATGATAGATGCAATTCATATAGCGCACGTACCCAATCTGCTGAGTGCTCAAGGCTCTTTGAATTATTATTACCCTGGCTTTAGCCCAGCAGCCACCTGCACACTTGGTATTTCAAGGAATGAATTTTCCTGCCAGGTTCCCATTAACCTCACCTGGGTTGAGTGCAGCACAATGTCGATGAATTCCTTGCTGAAGGAAATTAAAACAATGGGTGGTATTCAAACCTGTGACCCTCTGGTTGAAAGGCGAGACTACTACACCACGGCGCCACTGTTTAGCATCTAGAAATCCTGTAAAAATATGTCTGTTCCCTGACATAAGGTGCTTTTATAGCTATAAATGAAGTGTCATCCCGTAGGATTTTTTTTGCTGTGTTTGCGGCAGATTCATTAGCTTAGTCCAGTTGAGAAATCCTTCATAGCACATCAACATCTCTACCAAGTTCTAATGAATCCATAAAATAGAATTTTGAGGAAAGATATTTTTTTTTAATGCAAAAACCTGAAATGTGTGACAATCCACAAACTTTTATCAAGAGTGGGATTGGGTCCCTTTTTTATACCAATCTCTACACACATAAACATTTCAAACTCAACCTCTGAAATTGTGACTCACAACATTGACAAAATAGGATGTCAGGAGTGGGATTCTCATTTTTGTTCAACCATCCCCATCTTATACTTCATCGTTAATCTATGCAGGATTATCTAATCCACTCTGAGCATTTGGAAAACTTCTGATCAGCTATTTAAAGAAGGGTCCCAATGAGCTAAACCCATCAAGATTTCAAACTCAATCACTTGAATTGTGACTCAAATGTACAAATCAGATGTCAGGAGTGGGATTCTCACCTTTTCAACCATCCCTGTCTCATCCTCCATTGTTAATATGTGCATGATTAATTAATCCACTCTGAGCATTTGGAAAACTTCTGATCAGCTAAGAAGGCTTCCAATGATCTAAACACATCAACATTTCAAACTCAATATATTGCCCTCCCAACCTCTCTAATTGTGATTCACATTGAGAAAATCAGATGTCAGGAGTGGGATTCTCACCTTTTCAACCATTCCTGTCTCACCCTCCATTGTTAATCTGTACACGATTACGTAACTCACTCTGAGCATTTGGAAATCTTTTGATCAGCTATTAAAACTTCCAATGATATATACGCATCAACATTTGAAACTCAATCTCTTGACCTCTCAACCTCTCTAATTGTGATTCACATTGAGAAAATCAGATGTCAGGAGTGGGATTCTCACCTTTTCAAACATTCCTGTCTCACCCTCCACTGTTAATCTGTGCAGGATTAACTAATCCACTCTGAGTGATTGGAAAACTTCTGATCAACTAAGAAACGTCCCAATGATCTAAACGCATCAACATATCAAATTCAACCTCTTGAATTGTTACTAACATTGAGAAAATCAGATGTCAGGAGTGGGATTCTCACCTTTTCAACCATCCCCGTCTCATCCTCTGTCGTTAATCTATGCAGGATATCACATACCACTCTGAGCGATTGGAAAACTTCTGATCAGCTAAAAAGGCTCCCAATTCTCTAAAGACATCAACATTTCAAACTCAATCTCTTGCCCTCTCAATCTCTCTAATCTACCTTTCTACCTTCAACCTTTCCTTCCACTTTCCTCTACTATTCTCTACTGCGCCTTGAGCATCCAGCAGGATAGATTCAGCGCATTATAAATTGCATCTTTTAATATTATTGTTATTAATTGTGACTAACATTAACAAAAGAAGGTGTCAGGAGTGGGATTCTCACCTTCTCAACCATTCCCGTCTCATCCTCTTTGGTTAATCTATGCAGGATATCACACACCAATCCAGTAAGTGTGTTTGGTAGATTTCTGATGACCTCAGTTAAAGCTTCAAAAGCTCCAAACACCCTAAGTTCCTCACAGGCGAGTGCAAGCCATAGAGCGTTCTTGGCACCCTCCGAACCTGTCAGTAGCTTCAGCTGATGGGCATCAAGTTTCTAGAACAGGAAAGTATTAAATGTAAAATTGTCCCATTCTATTACACGATATAAACCTGTACAATGACTTCAAAGGAACGGTTGAAAACAAGTCGAAATATTCATGATACATCTAGGATCAGTTTCCAAACCATAAGTCAATTCAATTCAATTCAATTCAATATTTATCAAAATATATCATAGCAGCCAGGAGGCTGAATTGTGACATATCATACAATTAAAAAGACATTTAAAATACATAACAGCATTTATTAGAATAGCATATAAGGCGATAATAACATATGAGACGATTGATCATTTAAAAAGAGAATAGTTGTCACTTATGGTTAAGTATATATACGTGGTTAAACAATAAATAAGAAATTCTTACTGATAATATTTTCATTTAATGATTAATGCTAAAATTATGCTGATAGCATCTCCTTTGTGAGTTGACGCATGAAGATGGAACAAAAGGGGGAGGGATTTAATGCCCTACAAACCCTCAAATGTTCTTGCATATGATAAGATAAAAGTCATACTCATAGCACATATTTTCCTCCAACTCTTATCAATCGTTATGACAATGTCTAAGAACAACATGTAATATGAACAGAATATTGACTGAATATGTTGATGAGGTTTGAATGAATGAATTTCCAAACCTACAGTTTATTGTAAAAATCTGTACCTTATTGTACTGAGCAAAGTAGTTCTCCACAATTGTCACTCTGGCACACTGGTCAAGATGACTAAGCTCAAGATATTGGATGTGCGGTACTTGGGCTTTAATCTCGGACATCTTTTGCTTCTCCATCACCAGACTGAACACCATGTAAACATCGCCCTCTAAGGACTGCGGGATCCAGTCCGACCATGGTGTATCGTCAAGCTGGAGCTAGAAATAAGAATTCAACAAACAGAGATGGTTAAAAATACAGTCCAAGCCGTCTCAGTGGTCACTTGTGTCCACCTGTATTGCTCCCAATCATCTTTGTTGCATCATCTCACCATCTTGCTTGATTTGGTGCATCCTCCCTTTCCCTCAGATGTTTCTCAACATATATCTTCATATCATCAAATAGATCAACAAGTGTTTGTTTTTTTTGAGACAGAAACATACAGTTATTGATATGATTTCTATCATGAGAAAATATTTGATTAGCCTACTATGTGTTTCTCATTTTGATTTCTGTCCTAATGCATATTCCAGAAGATCTGTATCTCTGCTCTTTAGGAGTAGATTTGTACAACTAACCAGCCCTTGATAAATCTGAACCACTATATTTTCCATGAATATAGACCAAGATGTAGTCTCCTTTCAATTTTTTTTAATGTGGTGGGAAGTGATCTCACAAGTGTAGTGATACTCCACCCTATGATACCTCTAAGGTGCATTTTAAGCAGCTGTTGCATCAAGGAGACATCTTCAGTAAAGACAGAAATAAAGTTTACAGTAATTGAAATAATTCTTGCCTTATCCCAAAATGGATAAACACTAATTGACAGTGCGTTTTCGAGATGTTGTGAAAAAGCACTTTCGGGTAGAAATCAAACCCACGATCTCCCGATAACTAGACGGGTGTCTTACCACTAGACCACCGAGAGCCGATGGCAGTGGAGTGCTCGATTTGTGTAATAGCAGCAGGTACCGCGTAAATATCAACTGATTGATTTTCATTCAATTGAAAGTTTACAGTGTCCCACCATGTCCCACCAAAGTCTGTGTATTAAAGACAAATGCACTTTACTTCTGTCTATACTATATTAGCAATCTTTCCAAGCTATTAAACATACCTGTGTCAAGTCATCAATGGCAATAAGAAGCTGTTTACCAGTCTCTGTGTACTCCTTGAGTAGAGTTCTAGTTAGTTTCACAGTATCAGGTGTGCACAAGTCACATAATTTAGAAAGTCTTTCATCTGTAAAGAAAATTAAATATATGTACTGGATAATAAGCTGAAATTTTTCGCAGTTTTGCAGTCCTATCCTCGCGAAAATCTCCAAATAGTATGATGCACATTCATAAGCATACAAACGCTGTCAGAAACAAAAAATAACAACATACTAAAATGTCAAACTAGTCTCAAAATGCAAAAATAATGCACACATAAATATTGGCTTTACAATATTGATTTCATATTCACTTTATTGTTAACTTTTTAGCAACTTAAAGGCCGAAACCGCCCCTCCCATTTCTCACCGTACCATCCTAAACCGCAAGTCATTTTTAACGTCTTAAACATGCTATTGTGGGGCTGCTTGTAAAACTATAACTTTGGTTATGTGATTCTTATGATCTCTGTGACCATATGCTGTCCTGGCTTACATAGTCATAGTCCTGGCTTTCTATCAATAATCCAAGCCTTAGAGGGTGTTCCAGGAATATTGTAATCAATTGTAAAATTTCAATCAACTGCAAATCTGCTCCAGCTTGAAACATTGATGTTCATTCACGCAGTCGATACTTCGAACAAGACACAAACATGTACGTACGTGTGTTTGAAACCAACATCCTACTCATACATTACCTGCATGCTGGATGTTTATCAAGAAATTACAAAAAATCATGCNGATAAACCCCTTACCATCAGAGGGTGCTAAAAACCGACAAAGCCTTGCTAGCATACTGGTTAGACTGAGACTTTCCCCACTGCAACCAACAAGATGAAAGAAAACATTCAGTCCAGCCTGTAATGTGAAAAATAATACGTAATTGGACAGTTTAATAAGAATTGACATGCAGGATTTGGGGATTAGGTAAATTAATAGATGGGGAAATACATGATGATGTAGTTATGGCATCAATTTAGATACAATTAGAGGTGTGAAAAATTCAAAGAAAATGGATGAATCCTGTAACTCAAACTAATATAACCTGTACGTGGGGAAGAACTTTTTCCCAGCCTCCCTTCAAATAAAAGTGAAACTCCCTTTTTGGTTGTGGCAATACTTTCTGCCTAAACCACAAACCCGCCCCCACCTCCGCCCCCTTGGAATGTTTAGGTGGCTTTGCCAATCCATTGTCAAGAGAATTCTCTTCTTGAACCATCCTCCCCCTTTCACAGCACAAAAAAAACTGGATAAAATCCCACAAGCCCTAGCAAGATTATTTACTGTACCTGTTTAGCCTCCCTGATAAATCTTGCCATTAGAGATGACTTGCCCTGTCCAGACTGGGCTACTATGGCAACAGGAGGATGGGACTTCTCCTCCTCCTTGCTTGCCTCATCATCTACCTCCTTCGTTTTACTTTCATCCTCGTCCTTCTTCTCACTTTCTGTTTCACCCTTTTCTTCTTCCTTCTTCTTACCATCATCACCTTCAAATTGAAAAAAATGAATATTAAAGTAAAACATCTGCACAAGATTAGATCTGGCTTTTTAATCATTGATAGCACTGCACTTTAATGATGGTGTCACAACCTTTTAATTTGTCAATGATTCATGTGATTTTGTGATAATGACTAAAATAGTAATAATAACACTTATAAACAGGTGTGTGAGAGCATCTGTGAAAAAAATATGAAAAATATGAAAAAATATGAAATGCTAAACATAAAACTTCAGTCATGAATGTTACATCACAGCAAAATAGGGTTTACCATGATTATACAGTAGATGAGTTGTACATCTAAATGAACTTATTATTATTGATGTAAAAAGTATAAGCTTACCACAGGCATACTTGCATTTCTCTGGATGAAACCTGGCCTGCCATTGGTCCGCAAGGCTTGCTGTAGAGTAGTCTCCAATACCAGTCACATAGTCCTGCAAGTATTTGATTTCTCTTTCACGACCGTAGATCAGCTGACCTTTATGACCTAGATACAGAGCCTGTCTTTCATTCTCTAAAATGAGGAAAAAAGATAAATAAAACTGATTATATCACGCATTTTGAAATATTTGAAATATATGGAGAATTCTATTAATTATTACGCCAGACCCATATACATGCATGTCTGCAACAAAGCTTGTTGCAGAGCAGCCCTTGACTTTAGTCAGACAGTCCTGTGATTGATACGTTCCAAAACCGTTGGTCAGCCATCTTTTATGACCTAGATAAAAAGCCTGTAATGTGTATTCGTTGAGAGTAGCAGTTATCTCCTGAAGATGATCTTAATAAAGGTCTAAAAATGGAAGTAACCCAGTATGTCTCTACTTGGAGTCATTATTCTCATTTTTCAGCGGCAGTTATGAATGATACTATTATCATATCAACCAATAAGGATATTATCTCTACACAAAACTGTACCATTAATATTATCTCCTAATTGTTTACCTTTCTCTTCTTTTGTGAGCTCAACAGCCGGTTTGGGATACTTTCTGTCGATGGCCATCTTGAAATAATCCAGGACATCTTGACTAAATTTCTCAAAACCCATGAGCTTAATCTGGGTGGAAATAATCAGAAAATGTTGGAAAGAAAAATACATAAAATATTTCATTCATTCCATGATTCTAGAACAGAAAAGGACATAATAATACACATAATACACAACATTTAATTAGCGCTTAATACGAAGTGTTTCTAAGCGCTCTGTGCATTATTACCTGGCTATAGCATGGCTACCATTCGGCGCTCACTGCATTCAAGGAATTTCTTCCTATCGGTACCCATTCACATCACCTGGGTTAAGTGCAGCACATTGTGGATAAATTTCTTGAAGGAAATTGACGCCATGGGTAGGATTTGAACCTACGACCCTCGTGTTGAAAGACGAGAGTCAGAACCACTACACCACAACGCCCTGGCTAAAGCCACGGTAATAAAAATGCAAAGCGCCTTGAGCACTCAGCAGAGTGGATACGTGCGCTATATAAATTGCATCTATTATTATTATTATTATTTCACATTTGCATTAAAAAACAATAACAACATACAAAAGGCATAAATTACAGTGTGGGGAATAAACAAGGTATATGCAAAAAAGAAATCTTCAATATGGTCAGTAACATTAGTATTTCCTCAAATTAATTGTGTGGGGATTCCATAGATACTAAATGTCAATCTCCACTGTATGGGAAGAAATCCTAAAAAAATATATTATCATAGCTCATGTTTTATTTCAAATTCAAACTCTAGTTCAAATGACTACATTATCCAGAGTTCATAAAGTCCAAAACTGGTACATCAAAAAGGTTCATTAATTATCATAGTAAATAGGCTCCCAGAATATGACATCACTGAACAGACATCAAATTACATTGCATTACATCACAAGCATATATTTCCAATTTCACAATAAGTAAAAGTGTATGGGCTTGTACATTCCTATTGTGACGTAGGCATAGGAGTTATAGAGCACAGTTGTGCAATATAACAAAATTCTTGCATGGCAATGACAATGCATATTGTCTATTGCCTATTTATTCAACTCAATTCAATTCAATTCAAAATAATATTTTTTTTTCCTTCATCAACAAAAATATATCAATGATTTACAGGCTACCAATTTACAATTGTAATAAAATGATAAGTATAGTAATTAGTACATGGATTAATAATAGAGTAAACAAATTGAAGGAGTGCAGAGGCGATCCAGAACATATACTTACGCCGCCTGTTCCAGATGGATCATACTGGCATGTGTAGTGACGTGCTTGCTCTGGAAATCTTGATGCTAATTTGTTTTTTAATCTCTGTGAACAGATCAAAATAATTGAGAGAAATAGAGAGACTTCCTACATGAACAACATGTTGAAATACAATTTACAGAATGATGGCATGCTTATATAGCTTTATACATGAATTGTTTTATTATATGAACTGTAACAGTTCGCTTCATATTGTGAACATAAATCAATGATAATTGTAAATAGCAATGTTGTTCAATCAATGCAGGTATATATCAAAATAAGCATTGTCCATGACAAAGCTGGCATACGATGGAATCCATCCCCTACATATTTCGCAGAATTTCATTCTCCATCGGGAAAGTTCTCATTGTAGCATTTCATGACTTTCTTCTTCTTGTGGGCTGGAAAGTTATGCTTGATATCCACAAAATCAATGCAAATTATGTCTCGAACCTAAATTTGTAAATCTAGGGGTTTTCTTGCTAATGGAAATATTGTCTTCGACAAAATTAGAAGAATAAGAGGAATAAAAAAATAAACAAAAAGAAATTCAAGTGACATAAAAAAGGTATTAATTTTTATATTAAAATGTGTGGGTAGTACATTTATTAGAATGATTGATGATTCATTTTGACAAGTGTGATTTACCCAGATTGGTGCACATGAAAAATATATAAAACTTTATATTTTAGGATTAACACTTTCTCCACTTTGCCCATCCTTTATCCAAGCTACTCACATCCATCTGTTTAAGCCCCAGGTCGGTTGGGTTAGTAAACTTTTCCCTGACATCTGTACATTTGTAAGGATTAATAAGAGTGATCTACCCAGATTACTGCACATGTAACATACATGTACATTCAACTCTTTATTTTACAATTAAACCTTTATCCACTATGCGCATCCTTTATCCAAGCTACTCACTTACATCAATCTGTTTGATCCCGAGATCGGTAGGGTCAGCAAACTTTTCCCTGACATTAGCTGGCATGTCTTCAATCTCACGAAGGAAGAAGGCTGCATTGCGATTGCAGAATCTGTACGCTCCATGCAAGATTTCCATGTGGGTTATTGAGCTGTTACCAACCCAGTCGTACTTTCGGGCAATGTCCTCAGGGACATCATCTTTTGTTGGCACCCATCCGTACCTGAATAGGGGAACATGAAAAAACAATTTCCAATAGAAATTTAAACTATCAAAATTGCTGAGTAAAAATGGCTGAATTTTGTTGCAAAATCTAAAGATTGCCAAGTGAACCCAGTCAAATTTTGGGACAACGTCTACTGGGACATCATCTTTTGTTGGCACTTGTAAAGTTGAAATAAATCTATTCATTAATATATTTCAAAAAATGAATTTTAATCATTAAAAGCTACTTTTTTCATATATGCCACTCTGTAAAATGTAATTTGGATGAGAATCATTTTATTTGTTTGTTGGTCTATACTTTATCATGGATTTTTATTGTTAACTTACTAATGCCATCAGTATACAAATGATTAAAAATAGGCATTCAGATTTTTAGAGGAAAAATGAAAAAGTTGAGTGAAAATTAGACAGAGTGTGTGAGAGAACACAACGAAAGAGCCAGAAGAGGGGCGGGATAGATTTAACTACAGTTAACTCTGTTGAAGTTAGATCTCTTGAGACTGTTACAGTCATAAATAAGGTCTAGGTTTTATATGACTTGTTTTAAAATCACTTTTACTGTAAAAGGCAGAGTTAAATATCATTCATATTCAATTATCTATTTATTACTTATTTGGCATTTACAAGAAAAGAAGAAGCAACACGTGATGAACACATGATAACAAGGGAAAAGCAAAAATAAACTTGACAAATTAAGAAATTAAGAAATAAGGATGCACAAGCAAAGGGGAAGAGGAAAGGAAAAATGTCTTGGTGATATCCTGCGCTATGTAAAGTAACTTCATTCTGAAGCCATAACAGGAAAAGGAAGAGATCAATTTATAATTGAGCCTCTTTCACTATAATGTTCTTACATGTACATGAATGGATTATTCATATTGAAAACGTGATCTAAACGGTCTTTCACCAAATCGTTCTTTTTAAAGTTACTCACGACTGTAAGAAAGACTGGAGTATGTCATCAAATGGAATGCGCATAAGATTATTGATCATTAAGCACAAAAACTGATGTCAGGCGTGCATAAAGTTATCAAGCTCTTTCTTATCTTGGTGAAACATGATCAGGAAAGGGAAAAGGATGCAAGGCAAAGGGGACCTGCCTGACCTCTGAGATGCTTCTTACATAGAAATAAAATACATGAATAGCCAGTTTCCAACTATGATCACAACAACATTAAACTACACTTACCTGGGATATTTGGCGGGCTGATTCATTTCATCAATTAATTCAAACACTTAATATGATTTTTACAACAATATTTTGGGATTTTTGACAATTAAAAACAATTAAAAACATGACTGTGTAATGTCAGAAACGTCATATAGATGCTATGATCTCAGAAGGTGCATAGCACCATTGAAACCCTCCAAATGAATGAGGCTTTGCCTGACGTTTCACCCAGTATGCACAAAAAAAAATGGCTCCCCCTATGTATCTTCATTGACATTCAATCTCCTCCATACGAGTGCATAGCACCTTTCTGGTTGTCGAGTCCCTGGGCACCCCTTTCCTTATATCATTTCCCCCTGAGTATCATCAAAATAATTCTGAAATAGAATGAGAGCTTGCCTGACCTTTCACCCAGCATGTTCAGGAAGAATGGTTCTCCCTCTGTATCTTCATGACATCTATTGATCTCCTCCATACAAGTGCACAGTACTGTCCTGGTCGTCGAGTCTCTTGGCACGCCCCATCTTAAATCACACCCTCCCTAGTATTGTCAAAATAATTCTGAAATAGAAAGAGAGTTTGCCTGACCTTTCACCCAGCATGTTGAGGAAGAATGGCTCTCCTTCTGTATCTTCATGGCATCTATCGATCTCCTCCATACAGGTACATAGCACCGTTCTGGTTGTCGAGTCCCTTGGTACGCCCCATCTCAGATCACACTCTATGAAGTGAATGTGTCGCTTCTCACACCATTCTTTCAGCTCCGGGAATACCTGAAATTAAAATTAAAATCATGTCATAACATAATATCACTGATAATGTGTCACCCAGGGCTCAAACTGAAATCCAATGAAATAATACTGTAGTTTTGCCTTTCAATCTCTTTCATCTCAGGATATGACTTCTTTCTCTCTCTCTCTCTCTCTCTCTCTCTCTCTTCTCCTCCTCACTCTTTCCCCACAATTAGACATGAGATAAACATGATATTTTATTTTTGTACTATATAAAATGAAAGAAATAAGAATATACTTCAGTTTAATGTTTCTTTGAGGTATCCATATCCAAACAAGCTATGCTTTTCTTTGGATACCTCTGTTTTTCCTCAATATAATTTCAAATGTAACGAGTTTATATATTTGTACCATATGTGATAATGTTTAACATTTTGTTATTTTGTCTTACAATTTATATTTTTTTTCTCGTTTATATTCATGCGTGTTTATGTTAAATTGTACTTGTTATGATTTGAGTGAAAAAATAAAAAATATCTGAATCTGAATCTGAATCTGAAATCTGAATGACCACTAGAGTATTCAGTCACATGTAAGATAGATGCAGGGCCATTGCATCGATTTAATTTAATTGAAATGTTGCAAAAAAGATTCATAGGTTTTCTGACAAGCAAACAAAAAGGCTGTCATGAGATTCTTCATTCTGGAGGGGGTCTGTGACCACTGTTAGACCGAAAAATTGCCTATCTCAAACATGTTCAGGTCCGTAGCGGGGCAGGTTCCAACCTTGAGGGGATTTGCGACAGGCGGGTATGATCTGGAAAAAAAAGCCTGTTTACATCGCCCTCCATCCCAACCCCGAAAGCCTTGACTTGAGTCCATTGCCTCTCAGGAATGTTGTAACTGAAGAAACAGTGTTACAGACTAGTCTTCCGTCACAGACCATTGGTTACATATTATGCAGTGCATATCAATATGTGTCTGATTCATAGTCTTCAATTAGAAACTGGGAAACTAAAAGCGATGTCTAATTATGATTATAAGTAGCTTTGACTGCAGACTATGAAATGCATTGTGCAACGCAGTAAAAATCCAAAGTTGAAAGTCGGTGTAACAGGGGTCTATGTCAATAGTAACCTTTTCTGCTTCATCACATAAGATTTCACATGTACATACATGAAAATGTAGATTGTCAATCTTTATCCACATACATGTACCTTGATAAGAAGAGTTATAAACCTGTGTTAAATTTTGGTTTTCATTAAATAACAAAAATGGAAACATAAATAGCAAAGGAGCTGGTTAGTTTTTTTCCTTCAAAGTTAAATAGTATAAAAAATGTATGTAATACGTATACCACTTGGTGTACGATTCAGGCATTGAACAAAATACACAGGTAAAAAATATCAGCAAAATTACTGTACAGTGTACATCTTTGTTCAAATAGCCATCAGCATATTGCAGCATAAATGAATAAACAATTAAACATAAAAATTACAATTTCAATCCCCATTTGATGCAGTTTCCTCTTTCTCAATGAAAATACACTTATCTTAAATTGCTTTCAGTTTCATACTCTTTTTAAAAGTGGTTCGTGGACATGGCTACATGATATGAGCTACAGAGTATGCGTCACAAATCATATTCATTTTTATACTTCCTGAGGAGAAAGATCTCACTTTATTCTTCAGAAGGATACATGGATCTTCCTGTTTGTCTCATATCAATATGTGTATCAAGTGTCACACATAAACACACTTTCTTTCCCAACCTTCATTTTACTTTCTGGAATTAAGAATTCATATATCTAAGACTTTCCATCCTTCTTTCATTTTTTTCTTTTAAGAAATTATATACTAAGAAAATTTTTATTTCTCATGAGTAGGAGGAAACAAACACACAGGTACAAAAATATCAACACAAAGAAGAAAGAAAATAACAAAAGAAAATATTATGACCTTGAACCTTGGCAACTCAGTACAGGTTTGAGTAAACGTTGTATGGACTAGATAAAAGTTTATTGGTTTCTAAAAGTGTGTAAACACGGGAAATACTTACATAAAATTGGACAATAAGTTCTGATTGCAAAGTTTAAGGGTGAGAGAGAGATTTTTAGTACATTTCCAGAAATTTAAAACTGTGGTATGTATGTACACTACATATTCTACAGAGATCTTACAGATGTCATGAAAACACCTAATTTTACTTCTTCTCCCAAAAAAAACGTTTTTTTCACACAGTCCCATAAAAAAAGATTATCGTTCAAAAATCTGTTAATCAATTAATTTGTTTAAGATTCAATTGAACATTCATCTTTATCAGTTTTCCTAGAAGGTAAAATTTTTATTAAAAAAAAAGAAACCGATGTGTGAATTTGTCAATTCTTCCACAAATTGTGAATGACGGCTTTCGTTTTAGTGCAAAACATTTTGATAATGCTACAAATTTTCAATCTGTGATAAATATATGTGCTCTGGAACCACTTACTTACGTAGCAGATAACCCTGACATGCACTGTACTACCTCCATAAAACTGTAATAATATCTTTCAAAGAAACCTCTGGGAACAAGTACAGGTAGCAAAATATTCGGACTTGCACTGAATGTTCGGTCACAATAGACATGGTCATATATGAGCATATCAATAAAGAAACAGAGACCTTAAAATGGCTGAGATTATCATCAATCTAACAGGCCAATTATTACACAAACGAGGGTTCCCTGACGTGTGCAATCAAACAGAATGCAAGAGCAAAGGTATAAAATATGAGCATGAGGAAGGCAAAATTGCATGACAATTGAACCCAAGGAGTCATTACATAAACCTTTTTGCCATGAAAAAACTAGTAAAATGTATTTCTGCCATATACTTTTACACAGGGACAAACTAAATTTTGTTAAGGAAAAAGTTTCCGAGCCGACGTGTGAGACTTGAACCCTGTTTACACCATTTGGCCAAAGTTAGGCCAGCCCCTGACCAGCCTAAATTTGAGACTTAGCACCAGCCTAATTTTGTGCAAACACTTGCACGCAATAAGGGCTGCCTTCCTGAAATTTGGTGTTACTCTTTATGAAAAAGAATCACATAAGATATCATATATACAGATGTAAGGGCTTGGGTTATCAGTTTTGTAGACCCATATTGGGTACTGCTTTTGGGTCAGCATTTGTTGATACCACGATTAGACTGGTATTGGGCCCATAGGGAGATCCAGGGGGGACAGGGGGCTGTGTCCACCCTCAATAGTGATTCGGAGGGGCCATCAAGGGACCACCATTTTTCTTTCCTTGATTGAGGAAGCTTTTTTTTTCCTGTCAGCTTGGCGATGGAATGTATTTGTACAAACTGGGGTTTTTTTCTTTCTTTCTTTCTTCGCTTGTCAGAAAATTTCAAAGTTTCTGACCCCTCCGTACCCCCATTGATAATTCCTAGATCCATCTCTGCAGCCTTTAAGTTTAACAACCTGAAAGGTTCGTCCGATTGCAGGCCTGATTTCGCTAACAGATTGGGCCAGCATGCATTTACACAAAAATATAGGCCGTCCTTAAAGTCAGAGTAAATATTGTCTTGGCAGGTCTGTAGTTGATCAACCCCAGGCACACCATAAAACAAGAGTGAATAAGAAGTAAAGCCTACCTTCTTTACTAAAATCTCTCTCTCGCACTGGAAGTCTTGAAAAGTCGACGACACAAAAAGCCGAACCACCTTCCATCCGGTCAACGACTGAGTGAGACCGGTGTAAGACAACGGGAAGAGCCGACACTGGTCATCTATCTCACTCCAGACCTCTTCTATCACCTCGTTGACTGTGGTTGCATTGGTTGGCCATGGCCACTTGGTAGCGACTGGTTCAGTTTTACTTGGTGGCTCAGTGTGTGCCCCATGGGATACTATGAAACGAAAATTATTAAATTGAATTTAACTTTGGAACAAAGTGTTTGACTCATATTAGTTTGGCTAGTCCAGTACTGTAGGACAGAATACTACACATTGTTCAAAGACTCAATTTATGATATTTCTTCTGTGACACGAAAATCCACTGAAATTTCATATTATATTGATTGTTCTACCAAAATCATAATACATTTTGTCCCACTGGCACCCCACCCTCCTGCATGGCTTTGTTCATGAACTTATTGCTTGATCACTTCATTTTATGATGCTTTGCTATTAAGAACAGCATACTGATAAAATAGCTTCATCACAATATCATATTCTTGACAAAGATTCAAACTTCTAACTATTACCTTGGAGCTGATGTGTATAAAATTAAATAAAGAAATTGTATTTACACTGACCTTTAACCCCAGCACCATGGCTTTGTGTCTGGCTTGAAGCTGCAACATTGTCCCTTTCCTTGGTATCAGGATCCATTTTTTCTTCAACATCCTCCTCCTCTTCCTTTTCTTCTGACACTATCGCTTCCTTTTCGCTTCCTGTTGCTTCATCGTTCTCTTTCTCCTCGGATATTCTAGATTCCTTCTCGCTTCCCTCTGTTTCAAAACCCGTCCGTTCATCAAAATCTTTTTCCTCTGATTGAGCTGCCTCCTTACTTTGATGTTCTGCCTCTAAATCTGTCCTGTCAGCATTTAACTTTTCATCTCTGTCACTGTCCTCTCTATGACTTGCAGCTACAGCATCTCCGTGTGGACCTCCTGCATCCCTAGGTTCATACGCCTTTGAGGCATCCTCAAGAGGCATTTCTCTGTCTGTGGAACCTTGTTCAACCTCTACAGCCCCACCCTCCTTGGTTTTACTCCCCTCCCCTTCATCAGGCACTCCACTTTCTAACCCCCCACTTTCTATCCTGGCATCATCCTGTAGTGCTGCCTCACTGTCCATGCTTTGTCTTTTCTCTCTATCCGTCTTCCTTTCTGCTTCCATACTGCCCTTCTCCATGTACTCCAATGGTTCATCAAGGCCATCTGAGTCCGACCTGTGGAGGTTGCCTCCTCCATGGTTGTAGACGCCAGTGTTGCTGATGTTGGAGGTGGTGTTGTCAGGGAGACGGGATCTTGAACGTGGACGGGATCGTCCGGTTCCCATTGTCTTGGTGAAATCTGAAATCAAATAGTTTAATTTGAATTTGACTTTTTCACAAACATAAACAATATAAAGTAACATGACAAAGTAGAACAATCAAAGAAGGCGAGTGCTCTGGAGGAAAGTACCCTGAAAGCGAAGATTGAATTTGGTTCACGTTAACAAAATGAAACAAATTTCAACAAAATAATCTACATGTATTTAAAAAAGTTTTAAAAAACCTAAATTAGTATATCACCATTTTGAAAAGGACATAAAACAATTGAAAGAATGAAACAAGATGGTGAAAGGAAATAGAAAAAAAAACATTTAGAGGATATAAATGGTGAGGAAGAAGAAATGTTTCAGGAATAGTGGAGTGAAAGTTGTAGTGACCACCAGTATTGCTGAACATGAATTTTAACAATGAATCTCATCCTATCAGACTGAGATAATATATTCAAACATACATCCTAAAATATACGCCCAACACTACAAAACAGAGCTACAGTACCAGTCACCCTCTCAGAAAAGTGTCAGAAAAGGCCATTCAAAGTTGAATCTCTAAAGAACAAAATATTATTTGAACTTTATTTCAAGCACATCTCTAGAGGGCTTATTTACTTTCAGTTGATAAATGGGTAATGTCAATAATGTAATGTGTATTTGCAAGAAGCAAATATTGGTTCAAATTGTGTCTTCTATGTCTACTGTGGATGGACAAAGTCTATCCCAATAAATAATAAATCAATGAAAAACTCCTGCACCATGTAAATTATTAATATGTTGTCAACAAATTGTAGCCTATATGTCCCCATTGAAACTGTTAATTTTCTTCTCTCATTTGTACATCAATGAGCACAGAAATTTTGTGAAAATTAATATCTTTAATCTTGTTGAGTCTCCCATTTGTTATCAATATTTTCTGCTTATCATTCCTTTCTTTCCTAAGAAGTTAAATGTGCCTGATTATCTTCAATAAAAAAAAAATCTTACAGCATGTAAATTATTAACATGTTGTCAACTTATTGCAGCCTATATGTCCCCATTTATACCGTTTATTTTCTTCTCTCATTTGAATAGCAATAAATTGTGTGAGCACAGAAACTTTGTAACAGGGTCATCAAGTAGTAAAGCCAGCTTTGATCTTTTTTAGTCATCTAGTATTTGTTATCAATATTTTTGCTTATCATTCCTTATCTTTCCTTAGAAGTTAAATATGCCTGATTATTTTCTTCTTCGCTTTAAATTTGTCACATTCATATACTAATTCCTAATTATTTCAACCTCATATTTCTCCAACTATATACCTTATTTTTTCTACATTCTCCTCCTTCTTCTTCTTCTTCTTCTTCTTCTTCTTCTTCTTCTTCTACTTCTTCTTCTTCTCCTCCTCCTCCTCCTCCTCTTCCTGCTTTTCCTTGTTCTTCTCCTTCTTTTTCTCCTGCTTCTTCTTCTCCTTCTTCTCTTCCTTCTCCTTCTTCTTCTTCTTCTCCTCATCCTTCTCCTTCTCCTTCTCCTTCTCCTTCTCCTTCTTCTACTTCTTCTTCTCCTCCTTTTCCTTCTTCTTCTCCTTCTTCTTCTTCTCCTTCTTCTTCTTCTTCTTCTTCTTCTCCTTCTCCTCCTTCTTCGTCGTCGTCATGGTCTTCTTCTTCTTCTCCTCCTCCTTTTCCTTGTTCTTCTCCTTCTCTTCCTTCCTCTTCTTCTTCTCCTTTTTCTGTTCCTTCTTCTTCTTCTTCTTCTTCTTCTTCTTCTCCTCCTTCTCCTTTTCCTTATTCTCCTTCTTCTCCTTTTCTTTTTTCCTTGTTCTTCTCCTTCTCCTTCTCCTTCTCCTTCTCCTTCTCCTTCTCCTTCTCCTTCTCCTTCTTCTCCTCCTCCTCCTCCTCCTCCTCCTCCTCCTTCTAAAATTCTTTATATTCTTCCTCTTTTTCCTCTACTTCCTTTTCTTCTGCTTCTTTGATGTGATTCTACTCTTCTTCCTTCTTTCATCTAAAGATTATTATAAACCTTTTCATAGTAACCTTATTTGATGGGCTTATGAAAACATGAGTCTAGACAAATGTAAACTTCCAATTCAGAGAATTTTGCAAAGTGCTGAGTCATTATAAATTTGCAATTTACAATGACACAGCACTTTAGAAAAACAGTACCATGGTGAGTTGCTTAACTTGAGGGAAATGTCACTTATGGCTGAAAGAAAATATAATAATGATTCTGACAAAGTGAATCACCTGCTGTTCCAGAAACAGTAGATCTTTTTTTTTCTGATGCACGTTGCTTCCAAACAAAATTCCTAGACATGACAAAATTTGGTGTCAAAAGTGTCATGAAACGTCATGGCGTTACCTCTTTGTTTCGCAGATACATCACACAAAACATACATACATAGAGATTTGTTTCATACCCATATACCCCCACCCCCAATCCCCCGTCTCCTGGCCTTTTTAATGTTAAGACCTTGATGACATATGAGGATGATGATTATGACAATAACGATGACAATGATGATGATCATCATCAAGATAATCATGATGACCAGATGATATTATAAGCATTCAACTTTATCATCAGTTTATATAGGTATTGGGCAATAAATCAACATACAAATATATATGTATCATGTTGAATAAAGATCATGCATGTACATGACATCTCAAGGTAGTGAATAATATGATGATAACTTTAAATATTTTTTTAATCATGGGAGTAATCAAGTTTGTTTCTAACAAACACTGGCAAATATACAGATGCATTATGTTATTTATAAATATTGTCTTTTTATTTCAGTACATGTAGCTGTTGGTAGGCCTACAGGCAATACAGGATACTATTAAAAAATTCTACAAACATGAATTCCACTACATGTATACCCATTTTTTTTTTAATGGAAATTGAATTTGCTTCCTAAAACTATGCAAAACAAGTTATCATATACATGTGCTCATTTCTAAGTTTTTGAAATCTGCAAATACTTCTCAGGTAAAGAAAATAGCAAAATGTGCTAGAATTATTTTTCATGGTCCAAAACAGAAGTTCTAAGAATATACTATACATAAATTCAATAGTTTTACTTAAGGTGGTGGAAAGTGAAACAACCAGTCAGACTGGACCTGTAAATGTTCGCTTATTTCTATTTCAACACATGTATTCAAGTTTATTACAGAATGTAAAATGTTAGTAAAAGAAAAAAATGCCCCTATTTTTAAAGATGTACTATTGTTTTGGGCACAAAATTATATAATGAATCCAATGGTATATTCCAGTAGAGTAATTATCTCTCTGAATTGTGGCACCATAAATGCCAAATAAATATAAACTTATTTAAACTTATTTAAACTTATTTATTTGTAAATTAAATAAATATAACTATTTTCATGTGGATAAATTCACGCATGACTGAACAACAAGCAATATCCACGAAAAGGCACAATCCCATTAGTGCCAGTTGGATGGGTGGACAACAAAACAAGTTCTAACAAAAATGAAAAAAGAAAGACATACAGTCTACAGTCAATTAAACAAAATATGCACATTCACACACACCCACAAATATACAAACATATCTCACACACACAAACACACACACCACTATAACAGTTTGTTTTATATCCATCATTTCTTCCCCCAAAAAATAATAGCCAAATGTCATTTCTATCCACCTTTAATTTATCAATCTATCTATCTACCATCATTATTATCAATATCATTCATAATATAATAATCATAGCATCATCACAATCATCATCATCATCAACATCATCAATATCAACATACATCAATAAACATTTAACATGAACATCAGCAG
>BQKZ01002169.1:0-30571 GCA_036244855.1 Temnopleurus reevesii | reverse complement strand
GGTATTTCATGAAATGAAGCCATCCAATATAATTATTATTATCTTTACATATACCAGAAGGCTGGTCACTGCTTTGCACAAGCGTAAAATTGAAGCCGTACAATATGGCTTAATATTGTACGGCTTAAAACTCCCATATAGATAATAATATTTAATATCTTACAGAAAGTTCATGATGGGATACAAAAATAATGGATAGAATATAAAAAAAAATACAGGCAACTCTACCTAGTCGATTCTCATTTGGACCCCCAAAAAATGATTGAAGAAATAATTAACACATGTTCTATATACTGTATAAGCTGAAATTTTCGCGGTGGTTTTATTTTCGCTAATTTCGCGGTTTTGTCCTCGCGAAAATGTCCACCCTGTATGATGCACATTCATGTGTGTACAAACACTGTCAAAAATGTGAATATAACAACATGCCAATGTATGAAACTGGTCCGAAATCGCGAAAATATCTGTACGCTAAAATATTGGCTTATACAGTAATCTGTTTAAACAATCCTAACAACTTTAGCAATTATTCAATTTAGACAAGTTCGACTAAGGCAGGATTGACTGTAATTTGCATTTGGGGTTGCGATATTTCACTTTTATCAGATTTACAAAATAGCTCAATTCAAATCATGATCAATTCAAATCATGTTCATGATTGTGGAAGCGATTGATTAGATATAAAAATGGCTATAATGTAGAAAATAACTTGCATATTAGTTTATGATTTTATCATAGATATAGAAAACTTATTTAATTCAAATCAAAACGCTAGAAGGAAGTTCAAGATTGTGGAAGAAAAATAGTGGCTTGAATGGAGTAAATTATTTGCATATTACTGGGTCATGATTTCATCAAAGGTTTGTCAAACTGCATTTACATCGAAAAAATCCAAACAATCCAGTTGAGAAACCCTTTGAATGCCTCTTTGTTGTCCAGTGAATGTTTCACATTTACTATAAATCTTCAATGTTTGTACCTTGGTTTAAACTAATTATTATTCTGTATATATTCCTGAAAACGAAAAATAGTTGTTGGCTTGTTTAGTAAAAACAGGGTAAATTGATCATCATGAGTGAAAAGTTTAATAGGCCGGTTTACTAATAGATTATAATTTATGCATGTTTCTTGCCAAAGACCATAGTTACGTGATATTCCTTATACCGGTTAGTGATAATTGAATCTTGGAATCCACTTTGGAAACATTATTTATAGCTATGCCAGAAAAGCCCGTAGCAAGCTTTTGGTTTGTCAAGAATAAACTATGTATTTAAAATGTTTGCATACATTACTTGTAGGTATGCCAGAAAAGCCCATGGCAAGCTTTTGGTTTGTCAAGAATAACCTATGTATTTAAAATGTTTGCATACATTACTTGTAGAGCTATGCCAGAACAGCCCCGAGCAAGGTTTTGGGTTGTCAAGAACAACCTATGTATTTAAAAACCCATACAATTTGCATCTATTACAGAACCTGCCTATTGTACTCATATTAAGAATTCACGCATCAAAATCAAAGGGTAATAAATATGAATTTTTTTTGTAGCATCCTGCCTGGGATACTTGCATAAATGCTTATATACAACAAATCAAATAATACGTTCACATCTCATTTTTGCCATGAGGTATTCATTAACAATTTGTTTGATCCAAATATCTGAATATAGATGTAAATTTTTAACTATCCATGATTTCCCTGTGATAGTCATTAACAAAATCATGAATACAAAATGAGTTGTGGTTCAAAATCTGAGATGTTTGGCAAATTTGTCTGTAATAAAACAGGATCAAAGTAAAATTGAGATGTATTAGTGATTCTAATGATATTCAGAAGAGTTGAGAATTTGTTTTTTGGTGAAATTGTCGATTGTCAATGGATCAATAGAATATGTGCAAATATTAGATTCTAATAATGGCAGGAAACATATCACTATCTAAGATAAATATTTCTGAATACTCAATAATCTAAGTGAATAAATAAATACATAGTGAATATCTAGGTAAATAAACTAGTAAATAAATATATCCAAATGATTCAGGTTTATGAATAAATGAATGAATAAACAATTAAATATACAATTTGCAATGGTCTAGAACAAGATAAAGGGAGTGTTGTTAGAAAGTTGCAACTGATCGCAAGTTTCGATTGATTGGAATGCACCGATCAAAATCATTATTTCATGCGCGTCTTATTAAAAGTGCATCACGTGCATGAATGAAAATACGTGTTACAATTTGCAACTGATTTGCAGTTGATTTGCGATCGTTTGTAACTTTGTTACAACATCCCCTAAGAATATTAAACTGGATCATGAATTGAAGCAATTATACACTTATTTCTTCTTATCTGAACAACTTCTTCAGTATTTCTACAAACATTTTGCAATGACAATTCCCCAAAACCTTTGATTATCTTGAAGAAAAAGCTGCTACTTGGAAGACTCAAGTTGTAAATCTTTGGCATGTTTGGTTACCGGATGATGAAAGCCATAGGCAATTTCCAGCAGTGGTATGGCCTGGGATAATAAAAAAGGAGACAGAACAATTATCAGTCATCTTAACTTGGTACTTGGTTAAAATCTTGGCACTTAGTTAAAATTCCCTCCAAAATATTCCAAAAAGGGGTTTTAACTGGGGTTTTAACTGGACGATGTTGTGTTATGTAGATATTACACATATCTAGTTTGTAAGAAGAGAAACCATATACATTCCCTGGCGATGATCGTACAATTTCTCAGCAAAAATGTCACAAGCGCAGTCAACTTTGCCCAAGTAAGACAAAATTTAAGTCTAATTATTGTCTATCAGACAAACAAAGCATATAAAAAGCATGTGCTATCTACCTCTACTTAGACAAATTTCTCCAAAGTCGACTGCATTTTTGTGGTGCCAAGAGATTTGGTATAGGCAGAGTTACCTCTATAGTAGTACTGAACGCATGGTATAATTTCATTCTCATGCCTTTGGCAAGGAAATCTCAATATGTACATGTACGTGTAATGAAGGATAAGAATTCAATATCCAATGCCACATCTTAAACTGGGCTAAATCTATTCTCCTTGTTTTCTATTCACTATTTTTAGTCGAGATATAACAAGGTTTCATTATACAGAAGCAATTTTCCTGGTCCCGAGGACCTTGTCATAATGAGATTCAACTGTAGTCTGTATCATTAAAGATAATAAGAGTATGATACTATTAAAGTTTGAAGAAAAAGAGGGCAAGAGCACTCTCCAGCCCTTCTTGCCCCACCCCTCTGCCTCCTGAATCCACACATCCATTGTATGATTTTTCCTCACCTGATCTAAGAGATCGCGTGTCTTGCTGGTGTCTTCAAGGTGAAAGTGGATGATGCTGAGTTTGAAAAGAAAGAAGGCAATGTACGGATCCTCCATGCCTAGATGTAACCTGCGTAACAACAAATAACAAAGTAATCAATTAGAACTTAATCGATAGAACAAATAATACAGCTTTTACCCGATCAAAATTAAAATAATACAGTAGAAAGTCATGAAATCAAGCTGCTTGGGAACATAAAAATACCTTGTTACAGCAGTAATCTTGTAATATCAGGTTTAAAAAGGATGAGTTTTCAAGAGCTGGGACGGGAATATCACCTATTTACATCAAGAATATCAAGAAATTAGATATATCAAACAGTGACAATTTTAGATGGAGCCACAGGGAGTACTTGTACATAAATGTAAGTGCCTCCAGGTCTCCATGGCTAGCCTCTAAATCTTCATTCCATGGACCAGAGCTGGAAAAAACCTGCATGACCCCCATGTGGATCTTCATCACACATTGAAAATGGTGGTGTAACAAGACCGAGTACTTACTTAAGAGTCTCCAGGACTCCATGACTAGCCTCTAAAGCCTCCATCCAGTGTCTGTAGCTGGAGAACACTCGCATAGCCTCCATGTGGATCCTCATTGAATAGTAACAGAGAAAAGAGGAGTATTTACCTTAGAGTCTCTAGTACTCCATGGCTAGCATCTAAAGCCTCCCTCCAGTGTCTGTAGCTGGAGAACACTTGTATGGCCTCCATGTGGATCCTCATAACACAGTGATGGAGAAACATGGAGTACTTACCTTAGAGTCTCCAGGACTCCATGGCTAGCCTATAAAGCGTCCTTCCAGTGTCTGTAGCTGGAGAACACCCACGTAGCCTCCATGCGGACCCTCACAACACAGTGATGTGTGAGGTGGAGCAGCAATGATTACTCCCTCATGCACTGAATTGAGAAAACCGCCACTGATAATATTCCTGGAGCTAGCTAGATAAAAGTTGCACCAGCTGTATGTGGATTATCATATCAATGATGTACATGTATGGGATGGAGTGATAAGGAGTACTTACCTAAAACCAGCCAGGATTCCATGACTACCCCCAGAAGCCTCAAATACTGGATAACACTTACACTTGCGATGTACTTACACTTGATGTACAGGATGGAGTAGCAAGGAGTACACTGTACTTACCTAAGAGCCTCTAGTACTCCATGACTAGCCTCTAAAGCCCCTTTCTATTGTCCGTAGCTTGAGAACACTCGCATGGCCTCCATGTGGATCCTTATAACTCAGTGATGGAGAAACAAGGAGTACTTACTTGAGAGTCTCCAGGACTCCATGACTAGCCTCTAAAGCCTCCTTCCAGTGTCCGCAGCTGGAGAACACCCGCATAGCCTCCATGTGTATTCACATTACAATGACATACATGATGATTTTACAAGGAGTACTTACCTTAGAGTCTCCAGGACTCCATGACTAGCCTCTAAAGCCTCCTTCCAGTGTCCGCAGCTGGAGAACACCCGCATAGCCTCCATGTGGATCCTCATAACACAGTGATGTGTTGGGTGGAGCAACGATGATTGCTCCCTCATGCATTGATTCAGGAGAACTGTCAGTCGATTGTCATGTGAAGTCAAGGTTAAGGTCAATAAAAAATTAATCATTTAATGGACTACACTGAATATTCAATTACTCAATTTCAAAGAACATATTTTGCCTTTGAAATCATAAGAAATGATAGATAAATCCAACAAAGCGACATAAAAAACTCACTGCTCACAGAATAAAAAGCAGGCATATCATGCTTTTATCATTGTCATTGTACGTGGTGCTTGAGGTGTTAGCTATATATATTTATTTGTCTATTTATTTATTCATTTATTCATTTATTTCTTTATATAATTATTCATGTCTTTAAATCTTCATTCATTTCTTATTGATATTTTACTAAGATTATTCATAATCATCAATATTATTTATTCACTTATTCTGTTTTATCTGTTCATTTTCTTTGCAGGGGGTCATCGCTCCTCTTGAAATGTATTCATTTAAGAATAAACTCAAATTTTACTAAGATAATATGAGACACACCACACACCACGAACCCTTATCATAGTTAGTGCAATGTACCAGGATTGGTATTTTGCTGACAACAGATTCAGATATTGAAGCATTTTGAATCTCTAGGAAAAACGCATTATAGGAAATAGAAATTATTGTAATAATTATCATGATTGTTATTGCAACAAATATACTAAAGGATATTGTCTTGTGATTTGGGATCTCCTGATGTCCCATGATGTGCTTTCTTAACTTCAGCCAGCACCTCCTCAGAAAACGTTTCCACTTGCTTCACATTAGTGTAATGTTCCATGGAAGAAATTTCAGTTTGGCACGTATTGCAGGTCTGGAAGAGTCCATCTGAGATAAGGGGGGTTAAATTTAATCAATAAAAATGAGACAGCAAGATATGTCAACCTAACATTCCATTTTCTGTCTTTTACAATTGGATAAGGGATAATGAACTTGATGGATGACATAACTATTCAGACAAACCCAATTGTACATCCACCACCGACCTGAAAAATGTTTTATTTTCAACAGAACACAAAGTAAGTAAGTAAGCCATACAACTTGACAAGTTTGTTATTATGTATTAAAAAGATTTTTTTGGGAGTAAGGGTATCAAAAAGGGGTCATGAATGTGGATATTATAATCTATAGAAACGGTATATTATATTTTACAAAATACTTTTTTGTATCAATTACAGACATCAATATCCATTGCACCATAGCACCCATTTATGAAATAATAATAATAATATAATAATAATAATATATGCAATTTATAGAGCGCACGTATCCACTCTCTTTGCTGAGTGCTCAAGGCGCTTTGCATTTATTACCCTGGCTTTAGCCCGGCAGCCACCAGTGCACTTGGTATTTCAAGGAATAAAGATTCCTGCCAGGTACCCATTCACCTCACCTGGGTCGAGTGCAGCACACTATGGGTAAATTTCTTGCTGAGGGAAATTGACGCCCTGGGAGCTGAGAGATTCGAACCACCGACCCTCTAGTTAAGAGGCGAGAGTCCGAACCATTACACCATGACGCTCCCAAATGAAAATATAAATGAAAGGAAGGAATAAGTTTTTGGTTGCCTTGTCTCATGCCATGCCAAATACTTAAAATTGTGAAAGGAGAAGTGTAAACCCAGATTTGTGAAAGGGGGGAAGAAAATAAATTCTTCCCTAAAACACTTTCACAAACAAAATTGGGGGAAAAATAGCAAAAAATAATTTTCTGCAAGATCATCTAATAAGAGAAAACAAATCAATAGTCATGGTTACCAAAAAGTGAAGGGTGAACTCCAATCACCACCACTTTATTATTTTCTCTCCTTTTCTTTGGGGGGGGGGGGGGGGGGGGAAGACAGTAGAAACAGAGACAAAAACAACAAAACACAAAATGCTAGAGAAATATCAAATTCAAATTTTTACCTTTCAGTGGAAGAACAGGATCAAGGCAACTGTCGTTCGGACATTTGGTACACCACAGGAGGTCGTCCTGAAAAAAATATATAAATTTATGAACAATTCAGGAAAATTACAATATAAATTCTGATGTATCAATGAATTAAATATATATTTTTCATAATTACTATTATCACATAATTGATGCAAGAAGAGTAAAAAATCTGCACAGAAGTTTTCTATCATACAGTATTCTTCAGCACAACATTTTGGTAATATGATAATATTTTGCAACTAACTACATTTTTCTTCTACAGTTGCCAAATTGAATCAAAATCTGCTCAATAAGTACAACAACTGCACTCATGCTGACCATCTTGACTATTTATTAGACTAAACATCATAATGTGAATGGCTGAAACAAAAACCTTTTTGAGGAGGCATAATAACAAAACATCGTTTTCAGGCTATTAATTAGCGAGGTAAACACTGAATAATACAGAGACGCTTCGGGACAGGTATGAGGTGTATTTTCATGTCAACTAAAGGCTTCCATTACAAGTGAATGGCCGAGAGAATGGTTATATTTGTAACATTTTCTCTCCAACACGCATAACATTTTGTTCAGCTGTTGCATTACTGACTTTTTAAATTTGACTTCATGCAAGCATCTCTGTATGATATTCTAGAAGCTTGGAACCTGTCTAACATCATCTGGAGTGTATTTCAAGAAGCTTGTCACATTGTGTAGCACTCATTGTTTGAAAGTTACTGCAGCAACTCTCAGATCCAGCTCGTGCTTTTTGTTCAATGAAAATCAAGAAAATTGCATTAGTTGGCGTTGATGAGTTTGTCCCTGCGACAAGTTTCACAATACGTCTTCCAAAAGTGAACTTACCCTGGTCGTATCCAAGCAACGAGGGCAGCAGCAGGTGAATCCGTAGATGGAACTGAGTTTCTCTTGTCTAAGACGAGTTGGTAAAAGGCTACTCACATAACTGATACAACACTGAAACAAAACAAAATTGGATGACATGATTTTTACTATTAGTTTTACCCTTTATATCATTTGGTGGAGGGCTGCAATCCTCTTCCCTTACTCTGATCAAGTTATTATTGAAAGTTTAAAAAACCCTTCCTGACCCCCCTTTTAGGCATGAGGACTTTATTTTACTTGCTATTGATAGAAAGGCAAATTTCTATTAAACATGTTAACTTTCGTTTCCACCACAAATAAATTGTGAGATTATCGGTAAAAACAGACCTTTTCTCATTTGGAATTATTCTTACAGCACAATGGAAAAAGTGGAAAATTGCCAATTTTTTCCGCTCTCTTTGCTACACACGCATTGCAATGTCTTGTTTTGTTTTGGCTAAGTAGGGGTAAAAAAGATGGTATTTTACAGCCAAAAGTGGTAGAGTTTGCAAGTTTGACTTTAAATAAAATTTCTTATTTACCTCTTCCCCAGCATCTATCCTTCTGATAGCTCTGACACTCAACCTAGTTCCATCAAACACAAAGGTACAGTTAGGCTCACAGCTGTGGTTGAACATGGATGCTCTGCAAAACACAAGAGAGACAGAGAGAGCAAATAATATGTGAAAAGAGATAAGTGCCTTGAGCACTCGGCAGAGTGAATACGTTCGCTATATGAATTGCATCTATTATTATTATTCTTAAGAAAATGTAGAAGAGATACAATGTGGAGAGTGAGAGAGATTGGGGAAATTAGGGGAAGGAAAAACAAGACAATGATCGAGAACATGAGAGAAGGAAAGCATGGAGGAGTTTGGGAGAAACAGAAAGAAAATGGCAGATACAAAAAGAAAAAGACCATGAGACACGCAATGAAATTTAATGATGCACAAGTTAAATACAACCAAGGTCAAAATTCGCAATACATGTATGTCTCTGTAACATTTACAAAAACACTTTATACTTGTTCCTGCCATGGCAGTTATAACCTTGAAAAGAAATTTGTCCAGAAAAAAATACTCTCACATACTTTTTGGGTACAGGTTGGAAACAACATTCTTTGGGTTGACTTAGCTGTGCATGCCTAACATGCGACTAAATCAATTGGCCAGGTAATGGTGCTGTGAATGCTTTTATATGTGGTGCATTGTAAAGCATTTTACAAGAAATGGCTATCAAATACTATTATTACTATTATTATTATTATTAGACTTTTCAGAGAATTAAAACAGTTGAAGTTCTGAAAGAAAAAACATTCCATCAACATTTCAAGCTACATCTCAGTTTTTAAAAACAATGATGAAGAAATCTCTTTAAAAAAACCCCTCTGAAAGCTTACCGGATATAGAGAGCCTCACCAATGACACTCCTTGCCATTTCATCAAAGACGGAGAAGGTGTTTATGCTCAGCCTCTCGTACATGTCCAGAACCTCTGGGGTTTTGAATGGAGCGAGACAGGTGTCAATCTTGCTGCGCCATCCTTTCTCGTAATGACGAAATGACTTCATAATGCATTCTTGCTCCTTCACTGAGCCCTTCACTGCAAAACAGAAATATACAAAATACTGATGATTTTCTTCCAGTCAATCATTAAATACATTCCATTCAATCAAGATACTATACATTTTCTGTTCCATACACACTATTATACTTCATCCTCGCATGCTGTGTATTATTAAACAGGATGTAGGGTTGATTGTATTAAGTTGCGGTACTAAAAGTTAAAGTGTATATATATATCAATGTAAAAAATGATTATATTTTGTAAATTGAGATGCAGTAGAACCAGTTATCAAATAAATGATAAAGTAGAAATTGCGCGCTTGGTGAGTTTTACTTTGAATTGACTGTATTCATGAAAGGACAGTTTTTTTAATTGTGATAATGTAAATGTTGTTCTTGAAGATGCTGATAAAATTCTGCATCTCAGAGGTGAAAAACTAACCTAATTTGTAATAGCTTCTTAACCCTAATCCCATTGGGGGGGGGGCTTTTAAAGCCCCCCCCCTCGACAATTTTCGCGATAAATCTGAAACGCGAGAGGCTCGCGCCATAATTTTTTCTGACTTTTATCTTTCAAGTCTCTCGCAACTTTTGACACCAAATTCGTGATGACAGGGTATGCGGCTGTCTCTTATACACATCTAGATGTGTATAAGAGACAGGTGTGGATGACTCTGTTTGGCTACTATCCGGCTGCCCTGGATTTGGGGGTCTTGGGAGGAGATTGCATGGAAGAAGGAGGTTTCTGTGTAACACCTTGACATTTCCTCTACTGTTGTCGGCCTTGAGCTCGTATACTGGGAGGTTCCCTCGTTGCTTGATAACCACGTAAACCTGGTCCTCCCAATATGCTCTGAGCTTTGAAGGTCCTTCTGCTGGGCGCATATTCTTCACAAGGACTCTATCTCCTGGCACAAGAGCAACGGATCTGGCCTTCTTGTCATACTGTTCTTTCCCATGATGAGATGATTTACCAGCATTCTTGGCCGCAATGTCATACGCTTGCTCCATCTGTTGCTTCCATCTTGAGACATAATCCTTGGTGATACCATTGCCTTTTCCATCTNGTTTGTTAGAATTCATGCATAATTATGCATAATTAAAGCCTAATTAGCATAATGAGTAGATTTTTGAAAAATTTGACTACGCAATCTAAGAGTTAACATCGCGGGCTATGTGCATGCCAAATTTCGGCGCGATCGCGCGGTCGACGGCGAAGATCAGAGGGGGGGGCCAAATAAGCCCCCCCCCCAATGGACTGAGATGACTGAAATATCCCAATGGGATTAGGGTTAATCGTCGCCTCCAAAGGGTTAAGTAGAGTTTAAGTCAATGCACAGCTCAAGTCAAATCATCATACATCATATGAAATCTTACTTACATGAACAAAGATCCCGAAATGAAGTGGGAAAACTATTTGCCGCTTTGTTGTTCTTTTCCAATTGATGTTTCTAAAAGAAAAAGAAGAAATAAACAAAAGATAGTTTCTCAAAATAGTACCAAAAAGAGAAGAAAATACATAGATATTTCCTTATATTTATACTTCTATTCTACACAGATGGCCCTAAAAATATGGATCTCCCTCTATATAGCTTTTGGAATAAAATAACTGACATCAAAATTTCAATTTTAAGATCATACATTCAGGAGATGAAAAGGGCTTGTAGCAGAGTCTTGTGCTCAATAAGTTACCAAATAAAATTTTCCATTTCCTTCTCCTTCTTCCTCCTCCTCATCCCCATCCTCCCTCCTCATCCTCCTTTAAATAATGCTATTACTACTAGTTATTCTTCTTGTGCTTTCAGCTTCCAGGTAACTGTTCACAGATACCAACATCCCACCTTTCCAGACTAAAAAAAGATGGATAATTCTGATCAAAAAGCAAAGAAAAAGACAATTACACAAACCCGAGCTTGAAGTTTGAACTACAAGAAATCATATTTGTCTCTCAAATTGATAAGAACTGGGAGGTACTTTTTGTGTCACATACCTTTGTTTTCAGGAGCATCTTTGTAAGGAGTCGAACTGTCACACAACCTTCATTCTTCCCTCGCAACATTTTACATTCATAACGATGCTCCTTGCGACCTGCAACCTAGGACCATGTAAAACAGAAGTCGGAAATTAGAAAGACAATTGAGATAGTTTTAAGGTTAATAGTTGATCTAAGTTGGTCGGATTTTTAAAGTCAAACTCATGGATATGAACTTATCCTTTATAGTTTTCATTTTTTTCACCAGGACAATCAGAATGAATTGTTGGTAGTCGATCAAATTTAGACAGTGGGGATAATGATGATTTCTTGCATGGTGTTGAAAGGTTTTGCTTGTAATTTGATAGCTCATTTATTTATTGTGATCTTTTGATGTGAATAAACCTTCTGTAAGATATTTAAAAAATGTAAGTAAACAGAAGTCAGAAGACAAGACATATTCAGTTAAAATATTAATACTTTACCTTCATCATCAATTTAGAAATGACTTCATTATACTTCATATATTGTTGTACACAATTTTCATGTGTTATATAAAATGTTTACCCATAACATTCATTAACTTAATCTTCATGAATGCTTGAAACAAAGATGAATGACTTCTTTGAATTTTAGTCTTTTATTCAAATGATTTTCAGATACTTATATTTTATTGAGAAAATCTGCACTAAATCATACAAAATATATACGAAATGTGAAAAATTAAGAATACAAATAATAAATAAATTGATTAATCAATAAATAAATGAATCAATAAATAGATGAATATGTACAGAAAATGAATAGATAAACAAATTAATGAATAAATAAATCAGTAAATAATTTTAAACAGACTATTTTTGCTAAATTTAATTAGACATAGAGCTTACCTGGCAGGCTTTGTTGCAATATTGCACCCTCTTACAAGAGCTGCATTTCTTGGCCTCATTCTCACTAGGAGGAAATAAGTGAGGATAAATGAAATGGAGTTAATCTTGTAAGTCTTACAAGATTACCTCTGCCCAAGGTAATGAAATGAACTTGGCAAACTTGATCAAAGAATAAAAATACACCCCATCATAAATTGAGTTCTAAATCCTTGACATTGCCCTTTCATATTCGTATTATATATAATATATATATAAAAAAATATATGAATCAGTGTCTGCTTTATTACCCCCCTAAAAACAACAACAAAGCCAAAGGGCAAAGGCCAGACCCAACAGCAACATTTATATGGTGCTGTCACATTAATTCGCGCATCATATTAATTCGTACATCTTATGAATTTCTACCAAATCGATGAAATATTGCAAATCTAACATCACCATCATAAAGAGCGTTGTTTATTTGCCTAAATTGGAAATTTTCTTAGCAAAAGGACCAAAAACAATGAAAATATTGCCAAAAGATCGGCAGATTTGCTTGCATTTGCAGAAAAACACGGGTCTCGCGACACTGAAGTGAATCCTTCCAATTTTCAGACAGAAATCATCAAATTTGTAAGTAAGCAGACATACCATTCGATTCCTTGATATTTTGTGGTCAAGCTACTGTAAATTTTGCATCTTAGATGGAAGCAATTTTATGGTAAATCTTGTTCAAAACGGGGCCTGCGAATTAATATGACACAGTTTGTTGACAATTCTCGCCATTTTCCAGCATGGAGCGATGCGATCGTTTCGTCAATCGAATTTTGATATCGCGATATCTCCGTGATTCTTTCGTGGATTAATTTTATTTTTGGAAATATTTGAAGCCTAAAATATCTACTTTCATTTCATGCCAGTATTTTAGAAAATAATTGTGTATTTTACAAGATATATTTTGCTAAGTACCACGATCCAAAAATGCTTTAGAAAAACCATACAAATTATCGTTACCCCCATCATACAGAACCTGCTGGGATATTTAATTCAATCTGCCATGGTTAAAAATTTAAAAAAAAATCATCTAGCGTTACTCCATAAGTGGAGATTTTACGTTCTGCATTAATACGACAATAAGGAAGTTTTGGTCAGGAGCTGCAGGATTTCACAAAAAGACAAAGCCCCAAGCCCAAGGGCCAAACTCCATCCATGAATAAGTACGAGTGGGACTGCGTAAACCTACCTGACATTTCCATAATTGAATGCACGTAAACAGTGATCACATCTGAGGAGCAATTGCTCTTTATTCAAGGTGTAGGCATAAGGTTCATCTTCTAGTACACATTTTCCAGCTTCTATCGGCGATATCGCTCTTAAACCTCTTCCTTTTTGAGATTCTGGAACAAATATTTCAACAAGGATTCCCATTTTTTGTTTACCATGGTATCTTCGAAAGTGCAAATTTCATTTTGAATGTATTTTTTTTTTCAACTCAGGGTTGTGAACCTCTGGATAGACGAAAGCGGAATGAATAAGTTCTGAGGTGTAGAAGCTAGGATTGATGGATTTTTTTCTAAATTCTTTATAGATATCAGTGTACCGGTATAATCAAAGTTAAAGAGCTGAACTTCAAGACTACACATAATTATTTTTCTGGGTTGGGGGGGGGGGGGGAGGGCTGAACGGAAAATATATTTTCCATAGTAGAACGATTTCCCGAAGTCACCAGATGATATTTTTCTTGCTTAATCCATGCCGAGGTATTTGCTCTAAAAGTTGTGAACTCATCCAGGAACGTATTGATGATTTCCTTTTTTTTTTTTTTTTTTTTTTTTTTTGTTTTAATATGACCATATCATCTATCTCAAAGTCCATCATTTGATCTTGAGAGATGTTGGCAGAATTAAGGCTTCATGAACAACAAATATAGTGTAGTTATATATCTAATTCGTATACCAATAAAAATACTCCAAATTGCATAATTTATCTCGTTACATGCACTTACAAAGAGGAAACATTGGATCTTTAAAGGCGCAAAAAATGCGACACAAGAAGTCCCCGATATTCAAATCAAATCATTTTTTTTTAGTTCTTTTGAGAAATGCACCTTTTTGGCGAAATATCGAACTACTAAAGGTTTCATTTTGCAATCTGACGAGTGCCCAGATAATTAAAATCTGCGACTTTGAGGATGTGTGATTGTAGCTCTTTCTCTTTAAAGATTTTAACGGCCCCTGCTACTTTTTATAAGCACATTTTTGACGACGAGCCGCGTTCTGTATTCTCCAGACATTTGACTTACAGCTTGCTTCTTTTAGAAATTAAAATGTCATTCTTCTACATAGATTTCTAGAAATTGACGCTCGACACGTACATGCTATTGCTGGTATTTGAAGAACACATTAATTTAACCCTTTTGAATTTTGCTTAAATTACATCAAATAGGGTTCTTTACGACCGTTGCAATCAGTGTAGAATTACTATTTCGCCATTATTGAGGTTCTGTAAAATATTTACACATATATATATATATATATTTTTTTTTTGGGGGGGGGGGGTATTCTGCGCTTAGAGCGCCCCTTCTGCTCTATCATGCCAATTTATGAGTCCCACGTACCTTAATGTCTAAATCGCCCACCGCACACTTTCAGATTGTCATAAGACCCTGATGTTAAAGAAAATTTAATACTTTCTGTGTGAAGCATTCAATCAAAGAGACAATTTTGATTGTAATTTTGAACATTCAGATTGATGATAAAATGGAGAGAATTGCATGATGCAGGCTTTTTCGTCGAAAAAAACATCAAATCGGCTCCCGGACAGTCAGAGCAATCTGCTATATTTGGAGCTTAATTGTGATATATATCGGATATAAAGCTAATGAACATGATGAACGTGTTAGAATTATTGCTTAGCATTCATAAGTATTTTTCAGAATAAGAACCAGAGGCCAATAGCACGAGATGGTTTTAGCTATCCTCTTCTTGCTATCCTTACTTCTTTAGCCAATCTCTTAAAATACCGTGACACAAACGTTAATTCATCTATGTTATGAGGGTAGCGTAATATGTTAAGACGCCTTAATTAGCAAGAAGAGGATAGGTAAGGCCATTTCATGTAATTGGGCCCAGATAGATTGTATTTGTCGAAATACCCACAAAGAATGCTTCTGCGATTTAGGTCCCAAATCGGATCGTAAGACGGCCGCAAGGTGGGCAGTCGGCTTAGATTGATTATGTCTGATATAATCTGTTCTCGTCGACTCTCCTCGCCCCCAAAGACCCGTCAGCAGAACGACAGGAGCAGCAATTTATTGATTCTGCTTTGTAGGAAATAAAATGGATCGATAGATCTTTACGTAACAACCGCATAAACATTTAATACTTTGTCCATAGAAACTTTAGAAAGGCAAATCTCGCAAATTTTCTTGTCATACTATTTCGACACTTCAGGCAGAATACTTTGATCGACAGAAAGAACCAAGATCATGGGAATTATATAATAAAGGATAATTTGGAAGAAATTGTTGCATGTCATTGTTTTGTCATCAGTTTAGTATTTGAATTTCGTTTCAAAATATTTCTCAAACATTTGCCCACTAGTTTGATCAACTAGTTTATTGAACGCTCTGGTGATGATAGAATATGAATTTGAAGCGTGTTTCATAACGCATTATGACATAATATTACAAAAAAATTACTCTATTCAACGTTACATTTGCCAGCTGTCATCAGCAATTCAAAACACAGATTATACTGATATACCGAATGGAGGATAACAAAAATATTAAATCTTCATGATCTTCATGAGCACATCACAATTTCGAGATCTCAATAGTTATTTGAAAACAGCCTATAATATATGAATTGAACTTCAAGCAGCAAATATATATGACTTATAAAAACACCCCACCCTAAGGCCTACCACTTTCTAAAAATTTCCATGACTCCTATTCAAACTTTAGAAACAACAAAATGAGTCAAAATAATTTTCTTTTATCAAAACTTGTCATTCTCATTGGCTAACCAAGTTTACCTTCCCCTTGGTGAGACGATGTCGGGGTGGTACCAAGCAGAAATCGATCATTATTGATTATAACTCTACGTTTCCAATATCTGACGAGATGGGCTCTTTGCGCTCTTTTGTTCTCTGCACCCCCCTCCTTTGTCATACAAATACTGGTGGAGGAAACCAGTGGGCCACGTATGTTACCATCAGGGGTTGCGCAGTAGTTTGATGGTAGAAAATTGGATCACTGTTTCGTATTCCGAATCCTCTCCCGATTTTTATCTTTTTTGAGGATTAAATTTTGACGGAAAGGATGCGTTCTTGGATTATTTTAGCCGTTTTGGCTATCGCCATCACGGTTGCCATGGCAGCCGGTCCCCAACAGGAGCAGGTGAAGGTAAATTGAACGTTCTTGATAAAATTTGTCACTTTTCTTGTCGACATCTCCGTCATGACACCATCCTGATGCGATCGATAAAGGTGCGCCATCTTGCCTTGTGTCTTGGATGGATAGTTTATCATGACAAATTGATAATTCCAAATGGTTTTGCCATCTTTGTCAAACTTACAAAATAAAATTTGCCATATTAATCATTTTGTTTCATGACTTTATTGTTTTCTAGCGTTAACATAGTTGTCTTCCTCTCTCCACTCAATCATTTGATAAGAATCAATGTACTTTTTTTTTTTTTTTTTTAAATTTGTTGTACTTTCTATACTCTTCCTCCCTTTATGTTTGCTATTAAATGCCTCAACTTTTCGTCATTGGTTCTTTCGTAAAGATTATTCTTTTATATCAAAATCAGTTATTACTCATAATCTATATCGGATTCATTAAAGGCAACCATCCAAACAAAAACTATTTCTTAGCCGAATGATTGATTAAGAGGGCGGTGTTTTTAGATGGTCGTCAACATATTCTTTCTACATCTCGTATGGGCTCATAATACATTTCGACCTCATGAATGCTGCTTTTTGCTTTTTAGCCATAAAAACAACTTTACAGAATATTTGAAGAAGAAAAGACAAAAGGACTATCATTTTTTAATGGAAGCTATAATTGGCATTCAATAACTATAAAGGGTCCATATATTCCACTTTCTTGATATTACTTCGTGAAACTGGATACAGATTTTTTTCCCGTCTTTTATCTTTTTTTATCAAATTTCATTATAATAATTGATTGTTATCTTTTTCTTAGGAGTATGAATTAAATCACTGTCTACTCAATTGAAAACAAAAATCAAATTCTAAATTAAATTATCATCGGAGACAAGTATAAAGTCATGAAAAAGTAAACCAAACTGACGGATTACAAATTACTTCTGGGTGATATATGGAGGATTCGAGCCCTGATTTGCATAGTCGGCTCCATTGAAAGAGGGGGTGGGGGATATGGGCAGTGCATAAGTAATGGCGACCCCTTCACTTTTCCCTTGACTGAACACTTATTATATTTCATTTTTTCCATTTTTTTTCAAATGAGACAATGCTGTCCCCATTTTAAAGTAAAAACACTTTGTTTTGTCAAGTACAACATATACTGACAACATTATTACGAGATGCTACTCCCCCAAAAGTCCTCCCTCTTAGGTTACCTAAATTATGCACCATTCCCCCTCCCTCATACGCAAATAAATTCTTCACCATATTCTCTCCATCTCCATGACAGGACGAGATGGAGGAGGACCACGGCCCCTCCCCTGCCCACAAGGACAAGCTCCGTCGGGCACAGGCCCACTTCATCGACCGCGCCAAGGAGATCAAGAATGATGAAAGTCTGAGCGAGGAGGAGAGGGAGAAGCAGCTTCATCAGTTGAGGGAACACGCCATGATGTACATGGGGCCCCACGCCATACTCCCACACGCCCTGATGCAGAGGTCCCCCATTCCGGAGGTGGAGGAGAAGAGGGTCCAGCTCGTCAAAGCGGTAAGAGGAGAATGATGATAAAGATGACGATATTGAGATAATGATGAGAATGGTGATGCAGGTGGTCATTGTGATAAGGATGATGATGATGATGATGATGCATGATGATGGCAGTGGTGGTGGTGGTGGTGGTGATGATGATGGTGGTGATGATGATAATGATATTGATGATGATGGTGATGATGATTATGATGAGGATAACGTGTTGATGATGATGGTGATGATGATGGTGATGATGATGATGATGATGGTCATGATGATGATGATGATGATGATGATGATGATATGATGATAATGATGGTGATAATGATGGTGACGATGCCGGTGTTGATGTTGGAGATGATGATGATGTATACGAGAACACTCTCTTTCATGCCGAGGTCACATTTTCCGTAGATGGATCAGAAGCGGTTGATTTAAAGAGAGGCAATCGTGTGGATGAGTTTATGCTGCTGCTGATGATGATGCCTGGGCTAATGATGATGCTGATCATTATGAATACGATGATGATGATGATAGACTAATGACAAGATTGCCATTATGATAGAGATGATGATGATGATCTTGGCGATAATGATGCTAGTTGTGATGTTGATGGACGACTTCGACGGTCAGACGATGAAAAACTAATTACGTATACTCTGTGATAAATCTATTACGGCATATATCGATATAGGCAAATATTAGGAAAAAATATTATCCTCATGCGATTATCGAATAATTGTTGCGTCCATCTCATTTCCTTTTTTTTTAATTATCAACAATATTCGATGTTGACAATGAGCGATTTCTTAATTAGCATTTTTCCTCTTTTTTCATAAACTGTTATACATTTAATTTCGTCTTTTTAATCATTTTCATAAACGCTCTGGAAGCTAGCTGGGCAAAAAAAAAGACAAATAATAAAATAACTATATAAGTGTGCTGCCTTTGGTAATCTTTGATCACTCGATCTCCATCGTTGTTTTCTTCTCAGGTCGAATCCATCGCCGTGAGCGACCTCGACTTCGAGGAGAAGAAGGTCGAGCTGGAGGCCGTCCGCGACCACTTCAAGGCGGAGGTCAATGAGCTCCACAGCAAGCTCAGCGACCACGACAAGCGTCAGGTGCGTGCCGCCATCAAAAAGCGAAGCGAGAGCGACGCCTACAAGCAAATGATCAAGACCGGCATCCGGGGCTCCATGGAGGCCGAGCCCAGGAATCGCGCCCTAAACGAGGCCATCTTCAACGGCATGCGCAAGCTGACGGCCGGGTTGAAGCACAAGGAGATGGGCGAATACCGCAAGGAGATGAACGAGAGGCGTATGGCTAGCGCTGGCAAGGGCGGGATGAAGAGGCGAGCGGCAGCTAAGGAGTCCCGCTCCCGTCCCGATCTGTTTTAAAGTTGACGGTGTGACGCATGGGTGCTGATGCGTCAGGGAGTCCTTCCGTCAATTTTGTGTGCGTCAGAGCAGAGGATTCAATATTAGTCATTGGGGATACATCCATATGTGTCATCCATGAACACTGCTTTAATCTTCTGCGCTGATGCACTTGGTAAACGCATGGTCTGACGCAGGCCTGGGGCACGTAGCATAAAAGATCTGAGCAATCTTACGATTAACATTAGCCTATTCATGAGTCTATCTGATAAACACCTACATTCTTTATATATATGACAGATATTAGATCGNATATGTTCAAATAAATAAATAAATAAATAAATAAAATATCGATATACGCAAATATTAGGAAAAATATTGTCCTCATGCGATTATCGAATAATTGTTGCGTCCATCTCATTTTCTTTTCTTGAATTATCAACAATATTCGATGTTGACAATGAGCGATTTCTTAATTAGCATTTTTCCTCTTTTTTCATAAACTGTTATACATTTAATTTCGTCTTTTTAATCATTTTCATAAACGCTCTGGAAGCTAGCTGGGCAAAAAAAAAGACAAATAATAAAATAACTATATAAGTGTGCTGCCTTTGGTAATCTTTGATCACTCGATCTCCATCGTTGTTTTCTTCTCAGGTCGAATCCATCGCCGTGAGCGACCTCGACTTCGAGGAGAAGAAGGTCGAGCTGGAGGCCGTCCGCGACCACTTCAAGGCGGAGGTCAATGAGCTCCACAGCAAGCTCAGCGACCACGACAAGCGTCAGGTGCGTGCCGCCATCAAAAAGCGAAGCGAGAGCGACGCCTACAAGCAAATGATCAAGACCGGCATCCGGGGCTCCATGGAGGCCGAGCCCAGGAATCGCGCCCTAAACGAGGCCATCTTCAACGGCATGCGCAAGCTGACGGCCGGGTTGAAGCACAAGGAGATGGGCGAATACCGCAAGGAGATGAACGAGAGGCGTATGGCTAGCGCTGGCAAGGGCGGGATGAAGAGGCGAGCGGCAGCTAAGGAGTCCCGCTCCCGTCCCGATCTGTTTTAAAGTTGACGGTGTGACGCATGGGTGCTGATGCGTCAGGGAGTCCTTCCGTCAATTTTGTGTGCGTCAGAGCAGAGGATTCAATATTAGTCATTGGGGATACATCCATATGTGTCATCCATGAACACTGCTTTAATCTTCTGCGCTGATGCACTTGGTAAACGCATGGTCTGACGCAGGCCTGGGGCACGTAGCATAAAAGATCTGAGCAATCTTACGATTAACATTAGCCTATTCATGAGTCTATCTGATAAACACCTACATTCTTTATATATATGACAGATATTAGATCTGGACAATATAAATTACTGGAAAATAGTCGGTGTGTCGTTTTGATTAGGTTGTTCATCTGCTTTAATGCCCAGTCATACCAAACACGGCACGGCATTTACGCGATGTCTCTCCTGTGATTGACCAATTGTTGAAAATTTCGGCGGAGTAGCGCACTGGCCAATAACAACCAAGTTACTGCGTAAATGCCTTGCCGTGATGCCGTGTCTTGTTTGGTTTGCTGTGGCATTTACACTGGATGTTCAACGGCCAAGTGTAAATGAGGTCTGAGAAAAACTATTAAAAAAAAAATCATTTTGATCGTAAGATTAATCACATCTAAATGCTACATGCCTCAGTCAGACGGAACACACGTCGTAGCTCTGATCATTGGGCTCCAGAAACGGAGACTGTAATAACACATTAGATATTTCATATAACCTTTTTTTGTTAAAACCAAGAGAACATTATCCAAAACTAATAACTTTCCCTCCATATAAGTTTAGCATAATTAATTTGATCTCTCCTTGAGAATAGATACAAGCGTCACCCAACCTGTATGACGCATGACGCACGCGTGTACACCAGTGAATGATGCAATATTTGACGCAACAATATCCAAGCGTCTTTGTATGATTTCAGTTTCAGTGTAGGAGACTGGCGTTTGTGTTCCCTAAATACCAACCACAACAGTTAAACCAGTACTTGGAAGACATTTTACTTAATGCAGAAGCATTATGTACACCATAACATCAAGCACTATTTTGACACATGCGTCAAATACTGGATATGCTGACGCGTCCCGTGCAGCAGGCATTGTATTTGTTTAGGATTAACGCTGTGTAATCTCATATTTCATCAAACGGTTAATGTATATACCATGGGTAACATATGAAGCAGATTTATAATTTGTTATATAGTATAGTAAATAAATCTCGTGTGACGTGATATTGTATAGCTTACTTTTACGGCAAAAAATCCTTTCGATTGAAATTGAAAACACATTTTCGAAGTACATACAGCATACTTCGATATACAGAAAAACAACAAATATTGGACACAATGATCAATTGTATTGACTTTTGTTTTTACATAACTAAACTTTGTAACATCAACATTCTCCGAATGTATAACGTTAAACAATAAAATCCTTAACTACAATGTATTCAATATGCTACATCTAAAATGTTTGGAATATTTATATCCAATACTGGGCAGCATACTGTCCATACAACTATTGGTTAATATGTAAAAACCGATGATTTTTTTCTCCTACGGGTTAATAAATATAATCATAATTTGGTTTGTGAACATTAATAATGCCCAGTGTTGGATCCATTGTTACTAAATGTTTTACGAGTGTAGTTTTAACCAATGTATTTATATTTCTGTAGATATTTTATACGAACACAGTGTACAAAACATTTGGCGTCACAAATATAGTTTTCGATATCTATATCAAATTGCTTTGAACTAAAATATAAAATATAGTCAAACATATCGATTGTGTTCTGTATTGCATTATTGTTGTATTGCTTATATGAAAGCAAATGACTCAAGATGACAACTTATGGAATATTTGAAAAACCAGGACAAAAGGGGAAACGAATTATGGTATATTAAATATTCAACGTTAACTGATTTCTACAAAATGTCATTCTCATCGACAATTAGAATAATGTTGAAAAGCTGATTATCCTTTTCTATTTCATGTTTCTTCAAGGAAATAGTCTGTCATGATTATTTTCTTGGTGATACATGAAAAGATCTGAAGACCATCTTTGGGAATCACAAATAAAGAATGCAGACGAATGGAGAAATGTGTAAAAAAATCCGAGTTAGTGCAGATTTGATATGATAGAAACTTTCGAAGAAAGCGAGATTAAAAATAATGAAGAGACATTTAAGAATAGAAAACAATGGAATACAGAAAGAGAATGAAAGAGTAATCTCGATAATAACTAAAATGAAGAGGGAAAAGAACCTGGGGATAGATAAAACGAAAGAGAAAGATAATGATATAGGAAAGCAAAAGGAAAAGAGAAAAAGAAGAGAAAAAGAAAGATATAGGAAAGAGAAAGAGAAGGAGAAAGGAGGGGGGGGGGCAGAGGATGAGAAAGAGAAAAAGAAAAAGAAAATGAGAAAGGGAAGGGGAAAGAGATAGAGAAAGGGAAAGAAAAAGTGACAGAAAAGGAGAAGGTGAAATGGAAATGGAAAGAGAAATGGGAAGAAAATGGAAAAAGAAAGAGAAAGATAAAATAAAGATAAGAGAAAGAGAAAGAGTAAGATAAAGAGAAGGAAAAAGGGAGACAGAGAGTGAGAAAGAGAATGAGAATGAGACGAGAAAGAGAAATGAAAGGAGGAAGAGATAGAGACAGGGAAAGAAAAATTGACAGACAAGGAGAAGGAGAGATGGAAAGAGAAAGAGGGAGAAAAGGGGGAAAATAAGGAGAAAGAGAAAGGGAAAAAGAAAGAGAAAAGAAAGACAAAGAGAAAGGGAAAGAGAAGGAGTACAGTCTAATGATAAAACAAGCAAAGATCGAATTATCTCCCTTTCCAATACTACCCTAAACATTTTGTGAATACAGAACCTTCAGTATAACTAACGCATACAAATGTGACGGGATACGGTACTAGACTGACATGGCATGATTTGTAAGCAAATATTCATAAATCAGTGAGATTTACTCACGTGTAACAGGTGCAAACCATATGGCTAGCTATTCTTTATACAAATTTACTCACATTCGTTCTCTTGTACACGAGAACAAATACAGGAAAAACAAATCAATAATTGCATCAAATTATCCAGTGATTTCAACGGTGGTATAAGAACAAAAATATTACACTTATATTCTGCGTAGCATGATATCATGTACTATAGCACAGCGTAATTACAATTCAAAGTGATAAAACAAACATATAATTCAAAAGAGATACAAAATATGTCTTATGTTTGCTCTTCAATATTGAGTAAATTCGTTAAACCCTCGACAGGTTAGAGGTAAAGATTTGTTTAAAAAGTTAGCGTTTGACCTCTGTAGATCAAAATTAATTTGTGGACTCTATGCGCAGAAATTCGCATAGGACACATTTAGCTCACGTCAAGTCGTGCGTTCGTTGGACGCCAACCTAACAAAGTGAATATTAACAACATGTGTCCTTTAGAAATTCCTGTGCAAAAGGACCATAAAAGAAATTAAGTTTGAAAACGTTTCTATGTCTTTCAGCGTTTAGATTAGTAACACGTTCTTTAAAATTGTGAATTTCTAATCAACTTTCATAAAGATAGTTTTTCTGAAGCTGACGGAGAAAAAGGTTGTTTTTCACCTCTTCGAATACCAAGGAAAATTACCAGAACTTTTCCATTTTGAGCACATTCACCTCATAATCTGTGATTAATCATTAAAAAATAACAACAAATAGGTCATGTGTAGATTTTACAGGAAAAGGGCAACCAACGAAACAAAAAAAAACCGAACCCCTATATCATCAGTTGCTTCTTTATAATTTTGCTGTCAATTAATGATCCTTTATATAGGAAAAACACAACAACAGCAAATAACAAAAGCAATAATAAGAAATGATAATGACAATGAATAGTGATAAAAAATAAATTATTTGATCATGTCTTTTTGTTCAGCTTTTTCTATTTGTTTCAGAGCATTGACTATGAACCCAACATAACAGCGCTTACTAATACGAGCTGACGGGAGATAGGATGTTGGACAAAATAAACAATTTCATTCAGGCATTAAAAAAAAAGCTAGATACACACAAAAAAGTATCCTCCCTTTTCGTTGTGCGACGCTTGTTTAACATATTTCTGCAGAATAAGAGGGAGGGAAATTTATTTTGTGTGTATCTAGCTATTGCGAATGCTTGAATGATGTTGTTAGCTCTCCCCAAAAGCCTTTGTCCTTTCTGTTCACGGTGTGTAAATATAATTACACAAGAACTACTCATTTGTGTCTAGATAAGATGTATGTAGCGCGAAAATGTGAACCTATAATTTCTATTCAGTTGAAGAGAATTGATCCGTTGTCTCACGATGTACATACGTAGAAACATTGACTATGCACACCATAGTCTGATGAAGGCTAGCAGTACACATCATCTGAAACGTCATTCTACAGACGTTATACGTTTGCACATCGTAAGACAACTGATCTACTCTCTTCAACTTTTCTTCACTACGATGAAAATCTGTTCATCCAATCTTTATTCAATTCGGCTGGAAAATACGTCTCAATGGTTGGTCAGATACAACGGTTTTATACGTCGTTTATTGATCGATTTTCGGTAGAAACTGAACGCAAATCGTCTGAACACGGGTTTATTTCGTTTTAGAGCCCCGTCTTTTCAAGGCAATGTCGACTAGAAAGGCCCATTACTACGCTGAAGACGTGTTTAATCTCGGCCGGCCCAATCCCATATATGAGCATCATATTTCTGTACAGGCACCTATTGGTCGGTCTCCGCGGATGCAGGAAACGTTCATCGTTGTGCGGTTGGACGTTTAGCTGCGACGCCAGGATCCCGATGTAGGAATCATCCATGGCGATTGGGGTAACGCTTCCGAAGAGGGGCACCATCCGGTAGACGACATCGATCGAGAGGAGATACGTCGGACCGCGTATCAACGTTGGGAAGAATTCGTCCTTGAAATCGTAGTACGGGACGAAGTGGGGATCGCTCGGGTTGCGGTTGGGGTCGTCGTTCCTGATCAGCTGCCCAGCGTAGACTTTCGTTGTCTGCCGCAAGGTCTTGGTGATCCAGGACGTCAGGACAGGTGTATTGACGAATACGTTGGATTCTGTCTTGAGGACGTATTCAGGGCGGCATCCTAGATTGGCAATCCTTACGTCGTAGAGCCACTTCATCGTCATCATGATCTTCCTGGTCTCCTCCGACTCGAGGTCGACGAAGTCGCCCTGCAGGATGTCGTGGAAGTTGTTGTTCTCCTTCTCCATTTTTTCATCGGTTGTCTCGCTTCCGATGGCAAAGACCACCCACCAGGACATGCCGACCTCTTCGATGTGACTCGCCCTGAACATCTCTGGGGAACCCCAGGTCTTGCGGATGGTGTTCCGAACTACGGTCTCATGTGCCTGGGACAGAACTACGATCAACACAAAAGGCTTGGTCGGGCACAGCTTCAAATCTGGACTTTGGACTAGATTCACCGGGAATTTTTTCGGGAACGGTTTAGGCTTGATCACTGTGAATTCATCCGGTGGTTTGATATGCTTGTAGGGTTTGAACCTTGGAAGTTTTGGTTCTTTTGCAGGGTCCATGTTATTATCTGCGATGGCCTGGTAGTCGTGATCAACTTCAACTGGAACCTGAAGAGCATGATCATTCTTCTTCGGAACGGGGTGTTTGTCGGCAATGCGGACCTTGTCCAACAAAGCTTGATCTATGTTGGCAAACTTATCTTTGTGGTTGAAAACGAAACCGTTGTCAGGACCGATAGGAAGCACCCGAGGAGGGCCTTTGTCGAGAGGTTTTACACCGGCTTGCGGATGCGGGACGACTTTCTTGACAACAGGAACTTCATCTTTAATGGTGTTTTTGTAGTTGTTGTTGTTCCTTGCATGGACATTACTCTGTCGATTCTCATGTAGGCTATCGGCTTTGTCAACATGCTCTGGACGATTTTGTAGCCGAACTTGTTCTCGACTTCCTTCACTTTTGTCATCATGATAATAATCCTTCTCATCGTTACCACCATCAAAACCGTCATGAGGCCGAAAATGATGTTCATTGCTTTGCAAAATCTCCACAATGGGTTTCCTGTTCCCACTTCGTTCGCCTATTTGAGGACTACCCCTATCTTCATGGGGTTGGATTGGGGGTTTCTCCTTTTTATCTCGCATCTTTTCCACTTTTTGCTTATCCCTATGGCGGTTAACACCCCCTTTTGGGTCGATGCGTTTGCGGTCATTCTGAACAATAACCATTCCTTCATCTCGGAGCTCTTCTTCTATTTGCTTATCCCTGTGCATGTTACTACTCCCTCCTGGGTGTACGCGTTTCCTGTCACTGTGACCCAGTTTTTCATCTCGCAACGTTTCTACTCTTTGTCCATCATTGTGACCCATCCTTTCTCGCGGGTGAAATTCGTGATCCTCCCTCATTGGTTGTTGAGAATGTCTTCCATCATCTTTTCTCCTCTGATGGCCCAATCCGCCATCACCCACGCCGTGGTCGTCCACATCAACGCCTCTGGTAAGACCATCAAATTTAGGGTTCACATCCACACCTCCAGCACCTTTCTCCATCTCATGTACACCACCACCATCACCACCAGCATCCCTCCAGTACACCAGGTAATAGATGGAGAGCGTTGCCAAGGCAACGGAGATGCTGAATACCAGTCCGCTGTTACATTTCATGCCGCGTATCCAAGTCCTATAAAAGTAAGATGATCTGAATCGCACCTTCGATTTCTCTTCCCCAAACATGGTACCCATCGTGTCTGAGAAGATAATTGCTCAATCTTGCAATTTTTTTTCTCCTCTTTATATGTTTATCATTTCACAAATTTGAAGTCGCAGTATTTGGCAGAGTTTACATGGCTTCACTGTCGCAAATATCAAGAATTTAATGCAAAACGCCTCAAAACCGAAATTATCTGTCTCTCAGGAATGAGGGAATCCAGGATTTATCAAAAGAGGGTGGTTGCAAGAAGATTTTCCTCATTTGATTGCAGTCTTATGAGTTTAAAATTCAACCACTTTTCTCCTCTGACAACCTTAACGAATCAAATAGTAATTATGTAAGATGATTAACGTATTTATGCACAGATACGAGCTTCATCACGATCATATGACGCTGAAAACGCCACGTAAAGTAAAAAATATGAAAAATATGGAATCACTGAGGATGATATCATCAACAGATTTGGTGGTTGGTTATTGGTGACGACACGGATATTGATCGATTTGTTTGAAGAATGGCTCGAAATTAAGCGACGTGTCATAAAACACGACATCTGGCTTAGCCGAGATTGGATTTATTTATTTTCAATCAATCGTTATGTATTTGTAGTTTATTTTGATCATGAGGGGGAGCTGGTTATTTTTGTAGGAAATGGGAAAATGGCTTTACAAATTTCTAACGCAGTCAAAGAAACTTTCAAAGGCTTTGTCCACACCGCTACAAGGGCTTTATACTTGATTAACTGATTGGAGGGCATCAGATATATTCTTTATTTTATTAAACAGTCTGCTCTTAAGACCAACGAAAAGTATAAACTTGTACCAAGAATGATACATTTTATGCCAAATTGTGCAATCTTGCAGCCTCTCTAGTGTTGCTGTACATTGTACTTTCTCCAACAAAGAAATCCCAAGTTGCACCTTTACCTCTTGTGGGGTGTTGCTCAAAATCAACTGCAGATCAACTGCAACTTTACACATTGTAACGCGCAGTTTCATTCGCGCGCGATACGCGCATTTAACTAGACGCGCATTAAATAATGGTTTTGATTGGCGCGTTCCGATCAACTGCAACTTGCGATCAATTGCAACTTTTTAGCAACACCCCCTTAGACTGTTAGAATTTCTTCCGACAGTATTCTGGAATGTATCCTCGATCTATACAGTCAATCTTGTCCTCTGTAATATTAAATTTACAACATCGTGTGATGAATTAACATCCGTTTCGGATGATTTGGGTATTGGCCAATCACAACCGGCCTAACTTTGAGGGTAAAATGTATGAAATTATTTGAAATTATTCCCTTTTAAAAGTATTCCGTTTACTTGGGGTTTTTATAACGCTTTAAAGGTATAGATTCGTAATGGTCGGGATGCAGAAAGTGAAACAAGCTGATTTATTCACAAGTTGCTTTACATGCATCTAGATATAACTGTGTATGAAATTAGAAGAAGATTTTTGCACGTATTCTGGGGTATTTTACGTTGAACACGCCAATCAGCCATTATTCATACGGTGTGCAAAGTGCTTTCGCACGGGAGCGTCGGCCCGGAATGGGCACTCAGGGAAACATACCCCTGGAATTATCCTGCTCTCAGGATATGAAGAAAAATCAAATGAACAAACTGTGAAAAATTGAGCAAAATCGGACAACCCGTTCAAAAGTTATGAATTTTCAGAGCCACAGAGATTTGACGATCATTGCCGCTCATGGGGATTTGTGCGATCGGCAAACTCGACGGAATCCGTGACGTCACGTCGGACGATCCTCATTCACTCTGTATACACAAAACTTCAAATTTTCTCCCTTTTCTCGGAAAAGTCAACAATATGCCAATTTTTGGTTGGGGTATAGCATTTCTGTATTGATTCTACATGTATTTTGAAAAGATTCATGCAGCAAACTCAATCTAAATTTTATATTGATCAATCTTTTAATATTCTATGTAAAAGGTGAATGAGGAGTTGTCCGACATGACGTCACGGATTCCGTCGGTTTTACCGAACGCACGGATCCCCATGACCGGCAGTGATCGTCAAATCTCTGTGACTTTGAAAATTCATAACTTTTGAACGAGTTGTCCGATTTTCCTCAAATTTTTACCGTTTGTTCATCTGATTTTTCTTAATTCAATGAGAGTACGATAATTCCAGGGGTTGGTTCCCCTTTAGAATGAGATAAACTGGCGTCAGAGTTGAAAAGGTTATTGCATATTTATGTATAGGCATACATGTCTACTCGATGTACAAAAAAAGAGATTTCAGGGCCATTTTCTAAACCAAAAAAGGGGGAAAGGTAAAAAGAATGTAGGGCAGCAGAATGTGAATGTGAACGTTTACAAAAGGTGTTCTCACCTTTTCAAAATATCTGCAGAGNGAAATTATTTGAAATTATTCCCTTTTAAAAGTATTCCATTTACTTCAATTCAATTCAATTCAATTTTATTTACATCTCTTTAAAAACACATGATATAACAAATTAAAAGCACAAAAATAATACAAGACAAAATAGAATTATGAAACTTGGGGTTTTTATAACTCTTTAAAGGTATAGATTCGTAATGGTCGGGATGCAGAAAGTGAAACAAGCTGATTTATTCACAAGTTGCATTACATGCATCTAAATATAACTGTGTATGAAATTAGAATGAGATTGTTGCACGTATTCTGGGGTATTTTACGTTGAACACGCCAATCAGCCATTATTCATACGGTGTGCAAAGTGCTTTCGCACGGGAGCGTCGGCTCGGAATGGGCACTCAGGGAAACCTACCCCTGGAATTATCCTGTTCTCAGGATATGAAGAAAAATCAGATGAACAAACTGTGAAAAATTGAGCAAAATCGGACAACCCGTTCAAAAGTTATGAATTTTCAGAGCCACAGAGACTTGACGATCATTGCCGCTCATGGGGATCTGTGCGATCGGTATAGCATTTCTGTATTGATTCTACATGTATTTTGAAAAGATTGATGCAGCAACCTCAATCTAAATTTTATATTAATCAATTTTTAAATATTCTATGTACAAGGTGAATGAGGAGTTGTCCGACATGACGTCACGGATTCCGTCGGTTTTACCGATCGCACGGATCCCCATGACCGGCAGTGATCGTCAAATCTCTGTGACTTTGAAAATTCATAACTTTTGAACATGTTGAACGAGCTGTCCGATTTTATTCAAATTCTCACAGTTTGTTCATCTGATTTTTCTTAATTCAATGAGAGCACGATAAGTCCAGGGGTTGGTTCCCCTTTATAATTAGATAAACTGGCGTCAGAGTTGAAAGGGTCATTGCATATTTATGTATAGGCATACATGTCTACTCGATGTACAAAAAAAAAAGAGATTTCAGGGCCATTTTCTAAACAAAAAAAGGGGGAAAGGTAAAAAGAATGTAGGGCAGCAGAATGTG
>BQKZ01002168.1:49994-62583 GCA_036244855.1 Temnopleurus reevesii | reverse complement strand
ATAAAGCAGCTCACTCAAATGCAATTCAGCTATTCAGGAATCCTGCTTTTGTCGGTCTCCTAAAGGAGACATTTTCAAATTTCAATCCTAAAATTGATATTGTCTTTATCTTCATAAATTCATTGATTTCTTCCATATTTCTTTATTTCTACTAGGTGATAACATGTGCGTTAAGATGTCTATGTTGGATGTTCAGATATCCACTGCCATCGATTCCCAACATGATAAAGCAGCTCACTCAAATGCAATTCAGCTATTCAGGAATCATGCTTTTGCCGGTCTTCAAAAGAAGGCATTTTCAAATTTCATTTTCAAAATTCTTTTTTTTTCGGTATCTGTTCCCCACTTCCTTGTCGTTGGAAGAATAACCAAATTGTACCACCACCGGGAGTTCTTGGACTGAAAGATAAACCATAGCACTAATTAGGACATTGAAATCTGTGAAACATTATTTTTGAGTAATCTAGCGTCATGAGTGCCCATCTGTGGCGGAGACAGGCACTATACAAGAGGCCATCATGATCATCATTATTATTTTATAAACTTTATCCATATTTCTTTGTTTTTTTACTAGGTGATGATAAGATGTCTGTGTTAGATTTTCAGATATCCACTGCCATCGATTCCCAACATTGATAAGCAGCTCATTCACTAGCAATTCAAGCTACTAGGGAATTCTACTTTTGTAGGTCTCCAAAAGAATGCATTTTCAAATTTCATTTTCAAAATAGATTTTTTCTGTATCTTGATATTTTATAAACTTTATCCATATTCTTTATTTCTACTAGGTGATAACATGTGCATTAAGCAGAACTGCCAACCGAAATCCGTATTTTTCTCCTATTTTACTTGCTTTTGGAGTACATTATTATTTGGCAATCAGTAATTAAGTAAGACATTGTTATGTCCACAATACCACCTTTTTGTCTCCTTGAATCAATGGCATCAGCTGGAAAGCATCTGGAAGCTATTCATAAGATTGAGAGGTATGCCATTTTGTATAGCAGCAAAACATTCATTCGGTGGATGAAAAAGCATTTCTATTTTTATGGGAGAAACAGGTGTGTTGGTTTATATTCTTCTTCGCCTGTAAACTGATCTTGAATATCTATTCAATTCAACACTCCCTTGCTATGTGTAATAGAGTTGAAATGTGGAAAGGAATCCGTACTGGTTGGCAGCTATGATTAAGATGTCTATGTTGGATGTTCAGATATCCTCTGCTATCGATTCCTAACATGATAAAGCAGCTCACTCATTATCAGTTCAAGCTACTAGGCAATTATACTTTTGTTGGTCTCCAATAGGAGGCATTTTCAAATTTCAATCCTAAAATTGATATTGTCTTTATCTTCATTAATTCATTGATTTCTTCCATATTTCTTTATTTCTACTAGGTGATAACGTGTGCGTTAAGATGTCTCTGCTGGATGTTCAGATATCCTCTGCCATCGATGCCTAACATGATAAAGCAGCTCACTCAAATGCAATTCAGCTATTCAGGAATCATGCTTTTGCCGGTCTTCAAAAGAAGGCATTTTCAAATTTCATTTTCAAAATTGATTTTTTTTTCTGTATCTTATTATTTTATAAACTTTATCCATATTTCTTTATTTCTACTAGGTGATAACGTGTGCGTTAAGATGTCTATGTTGGATGTTTAGATACCCTCTGCCATTCATTCCCAACATGATGAAGCAGCTCACTTACTAACAAGTCAAGCTTCTAGGGAATCATACTTTTGCCGGTCTTCAAAAGAAGGCATTTTCAAATTTCATTTTCAAAATAGATTTTTTCTGTATCTTATCATTTTATAAACTTTATCCATATTTCTTTGTTTTTTACTAGGTGATCACCTGTGCGTTAAGATGTCTATGTTGGATGTTTAGATACCCTCTGCCATCGATGCCTAAAATGATAAAGCAGCTCAATCAATCACTGTTCAAACTACTCAGGAAGCACGCCCGCGTTGGTGCGGCAAAAGGAGACAACTTTGAACTCATGGTCGTGACTTTCAAGGTATCATGGGAGGTCTAAGGTCTACGCATTTAAAGAAGAGTCTACCCCAAAATAATATTTCTTCAACAGGAGCAGAAAAATCAAATGAACACAACAGAAAAAAGCTTGAGAAAAATTGGACAATTGATAGGAAAATAATGACTGTATAGATATTTAGACAAATTGGCAACTGATGACGTCATACATGTAGGTGCACAACTGACAATTAATTGTATTCATACCAATGTTATTAAATGTTACTTTTTCCCCAAAAAAATATGGTTTCCTCAAGATTATAAGTGTAGGATATCTTGATCATAGATATGGAGATCACATTTGCATGTTTACATTCATACAAACTTTGCATCTTTCTGTGGAAATGATGAATTGTGCACCTTAGATATACATACAAAAATAAATTCTGGCTGGTAGGGCACCGATTATGTCATCAAATTGGCTACCTGTCTGAAAATTATCTTTGATTTGGTCATGTTTTCAATTTTTTTTAACATTCATAAATCTTTTATTACTTGTCTGATTTTCTTCAACCTTTTTTTGTTCTGCTTGCCCAAATTGTTATTTGAGGATAGACTCTTCTTTTAAAGATCCAGCTTTCTATAAAGCATAAATTCAATGAATATCTTATTCAAGTTTAATGTAATGTCATCACGAATATTCCAAACATACACTGTATTAAAGAGAAATATCTCGACAAAATCTAATTTGATGAATTATACATACCTCTCATTTTTGCACTCCAAAAGATTTTATCCGAGTGTAGACTTCCAAAACAAGCAATTTAACCATATTCATACTTCATACATTAAGAAATTTAAACTTATAGCATTATTATCAACTATGTTGAAAATTTTGATCATGATAACTATTACATGTACCTTATTAATAAAATTAACTCTGTTAAATTTTATTATATCCGTCATAAAAATATTCTGAGCCGGTGATTGGTCTAAATCCCTTCACGTGACTATTGATAACTCCCACCGGCATCTAAATTCACTTAAATGTGAAGTCATCCGTAGTTAGTTCAACAACTATCTAAGGTTTCCCGGATGAATTGTTACTGGGTGACGTTGCTGTGACGTAACAAAACGGTACGCGCTGTTTATGCTGTGTGGCAAGCTGCTACTCGTTATGTGATCGATTGCCAAGCGCGAGCTGGGCATGCACTGTGCCGGGGCGCGGCGGGCGGGGCTGTGTGTTGTGTGTACGCTGATTTGCGCGAAGGCAATGGAGGCTGCCTAATTTTGACGTGTACCAGTGTCCACTTCTTCGTTTTCTGTTTGAATCCATTATTTTAGCATAAGTAAAAAAATGAAAATGTAATCTAACATCAGGGCTAACTTTGCGTGTATTATCGATGACGGATATAAACCGATTATTTACTTCCTTCAGATGGGTTTAGTGAAACCATCATCCCCTCAGTCACGCCGATCGAGAGGCCATCATCCTTCAGGCTGCGCCCTCAGGATGATAGCCTCTCGGCGTGACTTTGAGGATGATAGTTCCCACTGCACCATACTGTTCACTGTACCCTCCCATATTTAGGCTGTCACAGTGCTAATCCGTGATGTAAAGCACCACACAATCGACGAGAAGCAGCTCCAGGTCCTACTAGCATACGCTGAAGAAGACATTCACGACTACACCAGACAAGCTACAGCGTTCTCCATGCTAAAGGTACAGATCCTATCTTCTTCAAATTGGCAATAGCATGACATCATGTTTGGCATACATATAGCTGCCAACTATAATTATTTTAATTTATTAGATGATTTATATACTGTAGCGCAGTCACTATATAGATATACACTACTGTGCTGTGATGTTAGGGTCGGTGTATATTGTTACTAAAATAATATGTATAGGTACAAGATATTATTGAAAAGATTCAAGAAATAAATGAGCTTTCAACAAGCTTTAAAAAACAACAACAGATGGAGATGATCTTAATTCTGTTGGCAAATTGTTCCAGAGTTTTGGAGCAGCACAGCTGAAGGTGCAGTCACCAAGTGCCACTTTTTTGCTTTCAGGTGTGGAAGTTTTAATTGTGTTCTCCCAAAATAAACACAAATCATGGAAAAAATATGAAGAATTTATGAGATGCCTAATTGTACTTTTCAATTACTCACTTGTTTCATTTTAGGCTATTCTAACACGTAAGCTGGTGGCTCCGGAGATTCACAGTATCATGAGTAAGGTTGCCGACCTGTCTATCAATCAACAATCTGCCTCTGTTCGGTTACAATGTCGACAGGTACGTACATGTATCCACCAAAATTTACCTTAAATTTTTCGACTACGGTCCTGCAGCCTCCCTCAGAGATGTTACCTGATTTGATCTTCCGAACGCAACAACCAATGATTGGGTTGTATACACTAGGGAGTTTGTATCGCTCCCCCAGAGTTTCACAGTATCATGAGTAAGGTTGCCGACCTCTCTATCACTCAACAGTCCGCCTCTGTTTGGTTACAATGTAGACAGGTACGTATCCACTGAACACAAACTTGAAATTTTTAGCTAAGTCTGGCAGCCTTCTTCAGCGATATGACCTGATTTGACACTCCTGGCGTAACAATCGATGATTGGGTTGTATACACTAGGGAGTTTGTATCGCTCCCCCAGAGTTTCACAGTATTATGAGTAAGGTTGCTGACCTCTCTATCACTCAACAGTCCGCCTCTGTTCGGTTACAATGTCGACAAAGTATCATGGTGAGAAATACTATCTAAAGCAACAGTTTGAAAGGGATTAATGATAATAATAGATGCAATATAGCATATGTATCCACTCTACTGACCACTTTGCGGAGTTTTGCATTATTGTTACCCTGGCTTTAGCACCAGCGCACATGGCATTTCAAGGTATGTATCCACTAACTGTGAACATGAGAAATGCTATTCAAAGCAAGATAATAGATGCAATTCATATAGCACGCGAACATGTATTCACTCTGCACAGTGCTCAAGATGCTTAGCATTATTATGACCCTGGCTTTAGCCCGACGTACACCAGCGCACATGGCGTTTCAAGGAATAAATATTTCTGCCAGGTACCGACTCACTTCACCTTGGAGTTCCTTCCTGAAGGAAATTAGCGTCATGTGTGGGATTTGCACCTACGACCCTATGGTTGAAAGGCGAGAGTCAGAACCACTACACCACGGCTCCTCCACTGATTGCTGAACATTTAACTTTTGTATTCAACACAAAAATAATTTACTGCAAAATATTTGAGCAACCTTCCTCGGCAATGTGACCCGATTTGACCTTCCTGACGTAACAACCGATGATCGCGTTGTAGACACTAGGGAGTTTGTATCCCCCCACGAGAGTTTCACCGTATCATGACTTGAGTAAGGTTGCAGACCCGTCTATCACTCAACAATCCGCCTCTGTTCGGTTACAATGTCGACAAAGTATCATGGTGAGAAATACTATCTAAAGCAACAGTTTGAAAGGGATTAATGATAATAATAGATGCAATATAGCATATGTATCCACTCTACTGACCACTTTGCGGAGTTTTGCATTATTGTTACCCTGGCTTTAGCACCAGCGCACATGGCATTTCAAGGAATAAATGTTCCTGCCAGGTACCCACTCATTTCACCTTGGAGTTTCTTCCTGAAGGAAATTAGCGTCATGTGTGTGATTTAAGCCTCCGACCCTCTAGTTGAAAGGCAAGAGTCAGAAGCACTACTCCACGGCCGGGCTCCTCTACCAATTACTGAACATTTAAGTATTGTTCTCAGCACAAAAATAATTTACTGCGAAATATTCGGCTACGACCTGCAGCCATCCTCAGCTATGTGACCTGATTTGACCTTCCTGACGTAACAACCGTTGATCGGGTTGTAGGCACTAGGGAGTTTACATCAAAGGAATACAGTCAAGCTATTCTTGATGGAGATAGAATAAACCCAAAAGACTAGAGTCTGTGGGCTGTGTGGAAATATATACAATTCCAAGAATGCTACAGTCTTGCTTCACCCAGTTTAAGCCCCAGCCGCAAAGGGCCCTGGAAGCAACATAATTCAACATGACTCTTTGTTCGCAAGCAGCTAACTATGAACTAAACAAAGAGTTGTGTTGAATCATGTTGCTTCCGGGCTTCTATGTGCCTGGGGCCTTAACCGTAAGAGATAGCAGTGGTACTGTACTTGTTACATGATAAGAAAACACCATGAAGTTAATATTCTTAAACAATAAATTCATCCACATTGTGCTGCACTTGACCAAGGTGAGATGAATGGGTACCTGACAGGAATTTTTTTTCCATGAAATGCATGTGCTACTTACAGCTGCACTGCCAGAGCGAGGGTAACTATGCTACATTGTAGAACGTTTAGGGACGACTGATACAGTTGTTACGTGCTATATAAGAATGTATAATTATTATTATAATAATTTGTTTACAACTCATTTGATTTTTACAGGTGATGCACCAGTTCCTACTGGATTACCCACTTGGTAAGAAGTTAAAGCGCCACCTAGAGTTCTACGTGAAGCAGTTGAGCTTCAGTATCGAATCCGGGAGAGAGTCAGCCTTAGAGATGCTGGCAACTATCTTCTCTTCGTTTCCTCAGGTAAAAACTTCTTTAGGATCATTAAAAAACAGTGCGAATTAAAGCCAGTGTTCACTGAAATCTACTGGGATTACGTAATAGAATGGAATTTACATTGACTCGTATACAAACCTCACTCTAGACCCAGCCTGCTCACTCGGATACGAGTTAGACTGAAGCTTAACAAGAAAGCTTCGGATTTGAAAGAATCCCTGTGCCCTAGTCTCGCAAGAAGTAATTACCAGGGGGTATGCACAATCAGTAGGGTATATGTCATATTGCCCTTAATGCTAGTCATGATTATTCAATGGAGCCCTTATCTCTTTTTTTTTCTTCAGAAACTTCTTGTGGAGCATGCTGGTCTGTTCTACATTCCCATGGCAACGCGGCTAGTGAACGATGATTCACCAAACTGTAGAAGGCTGACTGCTCTTGCTCTTGTCACACTCTTAGACAAGGTAAAAAAAACAACCATGCCTTTAGCTTGCACGTGAACAATTCACAGGGATGCCAACCTGCCGTATTTCGCCGTATTTAGTACGTTTTTTTACCCAAAATACGGCCATACGTTTTTTCCCCATTTTCGTACGGTATTTTCATATTTCAGTATACACTATCGATTCTCCCCTTATTGTACTGCGCTGTGCTGCCACTGTGTGTATGCACAATACACGATGTACTTTATCGGGGATCAACTCAAAAAGATCGATACCTTTCTCAAGCGCTCTATGTATGCTACGTGCAACGTAATTACTTTCAAGAAGATCCCATAAGAACACGTGTTCTGTCAACTCGTGGCAGGGTTTTCCGGTACACGATACACTATGGCATGGGACTAATACAATAGTGAATCGCACACACACACCACTGCTGATCACATGACCACTTCATTTCAGCTAGCTCCAATCTCCCGATTTCCTGCTCCTAAACTTCTCCTCTATTTCTTATCTTTTACCTATTTCTGTTTTGTTCCTACTGTTTTCTTGCTTTGCTGTGAAAGGATTTATCATTTACTTCATTCAGGTGAACATATTTGTGGTGATTAAAATTGTTTTGGGTGATATTTTATTGAGTTTTGTATCGATGTGTGTCGTGTCGCAAGCCGCCATTGCGTGTGTATTAGTGAATGGGATTCTTCTGACTGAGTGGAATTCGTTGAGTGAGTGTGAGCTGGCCGCTGTGTAGGACTCCTGCTGTGAATAATTGACCATGTTGACCTCGCCTCCATAAGTGGCGAATTTTATTGATACTGTGATGATGATTGCATTATATTAAGATTTTTGGGGGGTTGACAGATGATGAAAGAAGTTATTTATAGGGATTTCATGAAGTTTTCGTGAGGTTGTCAAATTGAGATTTGGATGCGTGATGAATTTGATGTTGATGCCATTTGCTGATATGAGGGAAAAAAGTTTTTAAAAAGTTAATTGTAAATCAAATCCCACGTCCAATTATATTTTGAATGCCTAGCAGTTAAAAAAATATTTATTTTGAACCAAAGATTAAACTGTATGTAATCAATTTTTAATGTATTTGTGAGCCTGCCATCCTTGCAAGATTTTTTTCTCTTGGTCTTGGATTGCTGAAAATTTCTTCCAGCCCCATCTTGTATTAAATTTTACACATGAAAAAGTAAATGATCCTGACTGGTTGGTAGGCATTTGTATATGTGAATATATCTGATTTGGTGACATTATGATTTGGTTTGTATGTATTGAGAATACATAAAGAGGACGTGCTTACAGGTGTTTCCTTTCTCTTCTCTTCTTTCTGTCTTTCTGAAAGACTTGCCCTCTCGGCCCGATGAAAAAAAAACAAAACAATTCATGTATTTTCATGTAAAGAAAGAACACTATACATTTACTAACAATGAATACTTCATACAAATTACTAACAACCCTAAATTGCAAAACATTGAAATACAGCAACATTTTAGACGGGAAGCATGTTTATGGTGCAAAATAAATTCCTCCCAGCCATATCAAGAAATCATGCCTCAATTTGGCAAACAATGTTATTTTTTACCCACATACAGTTGAGTTAAATACTGGATGTTATTGGGGACTTAAGTTCCTGTTTTTTAACTAAGAATTCTGACTTGCACTGAATATTAATGCAGTGCAGCACTTTACGTCTGTACCTATGCCAGAATCGCATGCTGCGTATTAATACAACAAACTTTATGTTGCCAATCGCAGCCCGCGCGCCGCGCCGCGGGGTCCAGCGGCCGGCGAACACATGAGCCCCCGGACAAAGTCCAGACCAGTGGAGAACCCTGGAGATGCAACCCGAAGCATCGAATCCTTTTTCGGGAGCAAGAATGACGCTAGCTATGCCATCATTCGAACGGAGGCTCTAATGGCAAACTTCCTCATAGAACACAATTTGCCTTTTGCAGTAATGCACCATGTCAGCGAGCTTGTTAAGAAAATGTTTCCTGACAGCAAAATAGCGGCGTCATTCGCTTGTAAGCGAACAAAAGCTACAGCTGTAGCGAGGAGTCTGGGAGAATCAGGAAAAAGTAAGTAATATCAATTCTATGATGGGACATAATGACGTCGCTTGGTCGTCATCATGAACATGTGAACAGAAAGGATGCAACACGTAGGTTTAAAAAAACAACTTTGATTTTGCTCATTACGAAAATACTTTTTTTTAGGGCAAAATACTTTTTTTTGCCTCATGGAATACTTTTTTTGGTTGGCAAAGGTTGGCATCCCTGAATTCAAGAGAGGTTGATGACCAAAGCTTGTGTGATTGTTCCATGCTTTCGGTCCACAGAAGTCAAAGCTATATTCGCCTGGTATGGAACAAACCCGAGGGCAATATCCATGCTAAATGAGCCCACATTCAGACAAAAATTTTAAAGTTCAAGCACGAACTGTAAGAAAACAAGCATTTCAAACCCTGCAAAAGGAAGGCTAGAACAAAGTTCTTCAATATCCACTGATTTTTTTGTTGAATCTCTGAATCATTTATGCATATTAATGAAGTCGGTTACAGAAGGACATTATGGCGTTACCGTGGAATTGCCCCCAAGAAATATTCAAAATCAGACAATCTTTACTGGAGCGGAGGCCGTAGTTTGAGAAACGAGGCCTGGACAGTGTTGAAATGTGAAATGTGATATGGATATGAAAATGCACCTTATGCATTTTTTGAACAGTTGGCACCTTTGCATTTGTCACGAGGTTAACCATATTCGTTACGATTTCAGATGGCATTTTCTCCAAGTTTATTGTATCTCCCAAGTTTATTTTATCTCCCTATATGCTTTATTTTAGTAACAATATCCACCGACCCTAACATCACAGCACAGTAGAGTAAATCCATATACTGACTGCGCTATATGAAATATCTAATCGTTATCATTAAAATCCCAACTTAGTTAAAGATATATTCTGGTATTTGTTAAAAAAATAAAATAAATGTTCACAGAATCGCATAAAATGTGAGAAGAATGTTCAGAACTATGAATAAATAATATGTGCCAAAGTGTTTTGCAAGAAAATGTATAATGGCAGAGAAATGTGCAAATAAAGGGTCAAAATTGGGCCATGTCGGGCCGACAGATTTTATACCAGTCCCACGCGCTGCTTCCTGTGTTTGCTGCAGTGGACAGAGCACGTGGAGAATGATATAATTTCGCTTTTAACCTGTTTGAGGTTATCATATTAGTTTTCCCTTGTCTACACAAGTCACGTTGTGCTTTGTTTGTAACATAAGATTATTTTGATCATTCATTTTTCCAAATTGAAGTTCTTTGCAAGTACTCGATATTCGCTTTAATTTAGTTAGTTTCATTAATATTTATTGTGCATTCATATTTAATATTTTTCCCCTCAGCTGAGCTTGGAAAAACGTGATGAGATGTTCAGCATCACCCTACACTGGTTGAAGGACCCTAAACCCGCTCATCAAAGACTTGCTGCTCAGTTGACTGCCATCTTTGTTGAGGCCGAGAAAGAGGCATTTAGTCGACGGCTTTCCCAAGTCATACCAGTAATCGGTGACATCATCAAACCAGAAAACCTACTTGAGGTGAGAAATTTTACTCTATGGATCTGTTTAACATTATGACAAAAATCTGTGAAGGCCTTTGATGTGTTTGCCGGTCTTTGTAGAAGCATAGAAAGTGAATTTTAGTCGACTGATTTCCCAAGTTATAAAGGTGATCGGTGACATCATCAAACCATAAAATTTACTTGAGGTGAGAAATTTTACTTTACGATTCTATTTATCGTTCTGGAAAAATGTTTTAGATGTTTATCAATCTTTGTATAAGTAGAGAGAGATGCAATTTACAATGGTCATCAGTGATATTATCTAGTAACATGAAAATCTACTTGAGGTGAGAAATTTTACTATACGGTTCTATTCATCTTTGTGCATAAATGTTTGAAGGCCTTTGATGATTATGCCCATCATTGTAGAAGTCGCATGAAAGGCTTTGTTTTGACAGCTTTCCCAAGTTATATCTGTGAGAAAGTTTTACTATACAGTTCTTTTTATTATTCTGGGAAAATGTGTAAAGGTCTTCCTTCTGTTTGCCTATCTTTGAAAGTAGATGAAGAGACTTTGATTCTACAGCTTTTCCCAAGTTATACCAGAAAACTTACTTGAGATGAGAAATTTTACTCTGCTGTTTTGTTTATTATTCTGAAAAATGTTTGAAGGCCTTTGATATGTTTATCCATTTTAGTAGAGATAGAGAGAGAGAGGGGTTTGGTGATTGCTTTCCCAAGTTATACCTGTCATTAGTTATATCAATCATTAAACCAGAAAACCTATTAGAGATGAGAAATTTTGCTAGACGGTTCTATTTATCGTTCTGGAAATTTTTTTTGAGGGCCTTTGATAAACTCTTTGTGGAGGTAGAGAAAGCAGCTTTAAGTCAACGGCTTTCCCAAATATACCGATCATCTGTAATGTCATCAAACCTGAGGTGTATATTTTTACACAAACTTTGTATTTTGACATTGTTCTTAAAAAAGTTGCGAGGGCCTTTTACGATCAATTTATTTTTTGTTTTGGGAAAAATGTTTGAAGGCCTTATGATGTGTTCATAAACTATAATGAAAACCTGAAAAATGAGTTCTACTTTTCCAGTCAGGGAATTTTGGAAAAAAATATCTCTCAAATCAGGGAAGAATCGGGGGATTTGGTTACCCTCAATTTATGTTATTTCATATCATTGGCAGGAGGAGCTAGGAGAAGAGAACCAAGTCAAAGCCCAAGATCATCTCATGTTCCATGTCATGTCGGCTCTTTGTAAAATCACTAGACAATGTCATCTCGCATCCTACAAGGATCAAGCTACAGTTATAACAACTCTATGGGGTAAGTCAAGTCCTGGGTTGTGTTTCATAATGCTAGGGTTTCACTTTGCAACGCAACCGCTATTCACAACATTAAATTTATGGACTGCCGAAGCGGTCATTTACACATTTTGCAAAGGATGTCGTCTTCTAAAAACAATGGCTTTTACGATCCTTAGGACCTCATTGTATCCCAGAGCAGATTATTTTCCACTTTGGCTCCCCGTAGATCTAACGTCTGAAATAGCCTTCACGTTGTCAAGCCCAGTAATGTGCGTAGATCTATGCAACACTGTGCGATCGATTGGTGACCCTTTCTTTGGTGCGGTTTAGCGCCAGCAGTTATCTTTGAGTGTGAGAAAAGTTCACCAGTCTTTCAAACAATGATCAACCTAAAATTATTACAACTCTATGGGGTAAATTAAATCCCGAGTTGTGTGTCATAATGTGCTTAGATTTACGCACGACTGTACGATCAACTGATGACCCTTTCTTTGGTGGGATTCAGCACCAGCTGTTGTCATTGAGTGCGAGAAAGTTTCACCAGTCGTTGGTACATTTGTGTGTAGATCTATGCACAGCTTTATGAAAAACCACCCTTGAGTCGCCTAGATGTTGGGCTGCTCGATGTACTTTGGGTGTATTACTTTCTAAAGCGAAAGGACCATTTCTTCTCCCCCTCCCCCC
>BQKZ01002167.1:68330-92327 GCA_036244855.1 Temnopleurus reevesii | reverse complement strand
TGCTTGAGGAATGAATTTACAAAAATATGAAATCAACATTCTAACAGCCCTGTTACACCAAGAATGGCACGGCATCACGGCACGACTCTGTCATTGGAGCAATTGTTGAAAATCCTTTGCCCAAAGTAACATACTGGCCAATAACAATCAAGATACTGCGTAAATGCCATGCTGTGATGCCGTGTCGTGTTTGGTGTGCTGGGGCCTTTAGGGAGTCAACAATTTTAGGAAATTTCCCAATATGCGAGTTGCAATATCTTGAATATCAATGATACTGATCTTCATATCTACTTCTTCCTTTGATGATCTTATAGAGCCTTCAGTAAGATGTCACCAGCACCAAGCCAGTATGGAGGCGGAGGAACCAAGACAGTTGGAATGTTCTCATAGCGTCAAAATAATGTATTATCCATCTCTTTTACTTCTTATAGAGCCTTCAGTAAGATGTCACCAGCACCAAGCCAGTATGGAGGCGGAGGAACCAAGACCGTTGGAATGTTCTCCAAACTCATGAGCACCGGGTCAAACTTCGTCATGGAAGGTGTCAAGAACTTTGTTGTCAAGAAACATGTAAGTAATTATTATTTGCTTCAAGTATTCCTTGACTACTGGTGAGGAAATCGAACTTTTTTCAGACAGTTCATGAATAGAAGCAGACAAATAAAAAGGAAAACACCAGAAGAGTAATAAAAAAACAGAAAATTGTCATCAAAGTAGTGAAAACCTGGTTTAGAATTGTAATCATTTCTAGATTTTTGTCATAATTTTATGGGCCTATATTATAAGAATAATTTGACTTCCGATTGCTATAAGTGTTAAATCTGGAAAACAATGAATACAAAAAGAAATTGTAAAATTGTTTTTATTTCTTCATACAGGCCCTATTTTCAATTGTCTTGCAATAATTCCATGATTATTTGATTAGCTATGAATGATGTGATATTATTTTTTTTGTTCAATCTAGAATCTGCCTGTGACAAGAGTGGTTGACTCACTAATTGAACTGAAATCAAACACAGTAAGTATGCAGCACTGTGTCAAATATTTGCAAGATGCCTATACAAGGACCTTCTATCAAGATGTTAAATAGGCAGTCTTTCTCTATGTTGGGTGTTCATGTCGGGTAACGGCGAGCGCAGGAAACTTTGACAAAATGATATAAGATATAAAATGTTGGTTATTACAGTGTCATGGAGGATATATGCATTACATTTTTTTAATCTATGATTTTTTTTCCATTTGTGTAATATAATATACTTGACCATTCAGATATCGAGCATTATCTTAATTGATTATAACGTAAATGTTATTTTTTCTTTAAATCATTATCATTTTGTGTTCAAATTGAATGTGAAAATGTTATTGAAATGGAAAATAAATCAAATCGAATCAAATTATTTTATTCTTTAATTTCAGGAAACAGACGACTACAGATATTTTGATCCCAAACTCTTGCGAATGACAGACAGGTATGTATGTTTTGAAGCTGAAATAACTAAATATAACTTTACCTCCCACAAGTGTTCAATCACAAGGTAGAACTAGAAGTGTCAAATGGAGGATAAGTATGCATGCATATGTTGACCTTTCCAAATCATATCAAACTACTTGCAGAGCTGCCAATTCTTCCAAATTGAGCAGGGGACTCCCTAAAAATTAGCTGATTTTTGTCAGATTTTCAGCAATTGATTTCCTTTACTTGATCGAGTGTTAAAGAGCAAGATCTCCCTCAGTTCATGGTAAAATCTCCCAGAAACGTGAAACTTTAGATAGGCAGCTCTGCACTTGGTGTGTGATTTCTCTCTTGATTTCTTAATAAATAACAATGTGTGGAAGTATAAGAGAAATGAAGTTTATTTTAAGGATTGTGAATGTTCTATCTGTTATATCTTGAAATAAATAGAAGCTATGAGCATGAAGAAAGTTCCTGTTTTGTCAAAATTGCTTTAGATTATATGCAAGTGCATTATTGTTGAAATGGATATATATATATATTTTTTTCTCTTCAAATGTTTCAACAAAAATATAAGCCAGTGGCATTTCTTTCCCTATAAGGAAACAATTTAAGATTATCTCTAACTTTTTAATTGAGCTGATATTTTTTTCACGATTTCCTTAGTTCTTCCATTCCACGTACAAAGACACCATACCAAGAAGCCATTGTGTTTGTAGTCGGAGGAGGAAACTACATAGAATACCAGAATCTACTAGACTATGTCAAGGTAGGTTTGTTATAATAATGCCAAAAGCTGCATTCCTGATAGTAGACAATTTTTGTTCACATATCTATCAAAGCCTGGTGTTATCAAGGTCTATATTTGGACAAATTATTGTACAATTTCTGTGAATATATTTTTCTGATTTGTCCGACTAATACTTTGGAAGCACTTTCAACCACTTTTGGTGCTAGTGCTATATAGCAATTAAAATTTCATGATTTGTCTTAATTTTGTCCACCAGACTTTCTTAAATATCTTCCATCATTCTGGGCGATGTTTCACCAAGACATGAGCGACTTAAAAGGGGAACCAGCCCCTGGAATTATCGTGCTCCCATTGAATGAAGAAAAATCAGATAAAAAAACTGTGAAAATTTGAGCAAAATCGGACAGCCCGTTAAAAAAATATGAATTTTCAAATTCACAGAGATTTGACAATCACTGCCGCTCTTTGGGATCCGTGCGATCGGCAACACTGACTGAATCTGTGACGTTATGTCGGACAACTCCTCATTCACTATGTACATATAATTTAAAAAAATGTATTATTGTGAAATTTAGAGTAAGGTTGCAACATCAGTCTTCTCAAAATACATGTAGAATCAATACATAAATGCTATAACCCCAACCGAAAATTGGCATTTGGTTGAATTTTTGCGAAAAAAGGAGAAAATGTGGAATTTTGTATACAGAGTGAATGAGGAGTTGTCCGACATGACGTCACAGATTCCGTCGAATTTGCCGATTGCACAGATCCCCATGAGCGGTTGGGATCGTCATATCTCTGTGATTCTGAAAATTCATAACTTTTGAACGGGTTGTCCGAATTTGTTCAAAATTTTCACAGTTTGTTCGTCCAATTTTTCTTCATTCAATGAGAGCACGATTATTTCAGAAGTCGGTTTCCCTCTAAGGAATGACTTGTGTCAGTTCTTTTGTTGAATGATTGCGAATCTCACGAACATGTGCCCAAGGCCATTGATGAAATTCCTTTTGTTGGCACCCAATTGGACTTGGCTTGGGTTTAATGTAGCAAAGTGTGGATAAAAAGTTAAGTAAAAGGAAATTAATGTACACACCTATGATGATAAAAAATATTGGATGACATCAGGTGCTGTATTTATTAAATGTTCATGAATCATAAAAGAATACTGATATGCTTATTAGTCTTAACATTTTTTTTTTTAAATTTGACATCTTAAAAATGTATATATTTGAACATCATTGAAATAAGTAGTCAATATTTTTCTTTCTTTTATAAAGAGTAAATCAAGCACAGTTGGAGCAGGCAAGAAGATAACATATGGCTGCAGTGAAGTTCTCAATTCAGCACAATTTATGAAACAGGTAAAGCACAATTGTTTGAATTTCAAGATATGTCTTTCTGCTGGTTTGTTTGAAGAGCATTTGTGAGAAGAATGTTATGTCATTATTTGATAGTCTGCATTGTGTTAAGGACAAGAATTAGACGTATTCCAATCTAACAGATTCCATAACTGATTTACTGTTGCCTCAGGTTGTTCCAGTAATATTATTTACTAAATAACTGTCATAGAACGAGATACAGAGATATATCTTAAGTTTAATGATTGTGGATCACAAATGGGAGCAATATATTGAGATTTTCACTTTAAAAGTGTCTTTTTTTTCTATGAAATATGGTTTGATACATTAATTTTTTTTCTTCAAATTTACATTTTTGTGTCCTTGCAGATCACTCTACTGGGTGAGGATCATTGATGGAAAAGAAAATTCGCTGTCCATCTTCACTACTTCATGAGAAGAAAGTGGAAATCAGAAGTTATCACGTTCTGCAATAGAGACATTATAATGACATTGTGTTAACTCTTAATCCCATTTTCCCGTATTCCTATAGCGAGGTTTAACTTAACCCAGGTCTAAGTCATTGTTCTTTAGACTCTTGGTTTAACTTTTGAATAGCTCGGGTCTAAATAACAATGACTTAGTCCAGTGTTTAGTTAAACCTCGCTATCGGAATACGGGCTAAGGACTACTGGATTCTATAATTCCCATAGACTTTGTGCAGTCAATGGGTTAACACAGTAATGTCAAGTATTTAGATGTGTGCATATGCAATGCACAGTCCAACGTCGTTTTAAAGAACATGGATATACCTAGCTCTCATTATAAAAAGGTGATGCTTAGGGCTCCAACTCTTCTTTTTCTATTGTATATTAGCCCTGCTGTAACAAGGTTCCAATATTAAGAGGAGAATTTGCTGGTCCCAAGGACCTTGCTGTAAAGAGGTTCAACTGTACAATGATATTGCCTTCGTAATTTATACACGCATTACAAATGTGTTTTGAAAATTTTCACTAAAGCACATCTGTGATAATATAGTTATCAGTATTTGTAGAAACGTTAGGTGATTAGCACATTTTTCCAATTCATTATCTTTTTGTCTCCCCTCCCCCCCCCCCCCCCCCTTAAAAAAATGAATACTTTGTATTATGGGAAATATTTCCTTGAAAAGGGAATATTTTTTTGAATAAAATTTGTGTGTGTTTTACTTGTAGCAAAGCCTCTAAAAGTATTCAACTGACGAAGCATGACATGAATTTGAACAGATATTCCAACCCACGCTTGCATTTGATGGGGGAGGGGCCGGGATATCCTACTGAGATTCCCAGACAAGCAAATGCTTTTAAGGTGCATGAGAAAAATTTAGAAATTTGATTGTGCTAAATAGATTCAAACTCAAGCAGGAAATTTAAATTTCTGTTGATTTGTCTAACATTCCTGCAATATGATTTGAATAATGCTCTTTTGAGGTCTAAATCTGTTTCAGTGGAAACTCAGTATAACAAGGTGCTTGGGACCATAAAAAATATCTTGTTATAGCAGTAATTTCTTTATAGCAGAGTTTAAAACAATAAGTTATTAAGAGCTGGGGCCAGATTATTTACCTCTTAATATCAGATATTTTGTTATATCAGATCTCTTTATACCGAGTTTCCACTGTATTTTGTTTTGGCAAACATGAATAAGATGTGCTAAAAGTGGTTTCATGAGTTTGATCAGGGTTGTGTTTCGTAAAGCTCTGCAAGACTTTATGCACGACTGGTAATCCTTCCCGGCACTCAATGATAACCAAATGTCACTGAGGTAACATCTAAGGAAATGCCATCAGTTGTGCATAGAGTTATGCGTAATTCTACAAACAGCTTTCTGAAGCACAATTCTGGAGTCACTTCATAAGCTGGTAAACATACATTTCTAGTGTGTTCGTAATCATATTTGAAGCCAAAAAATACTTTTTCCTAAGAGTAATCACAAATTTCCTTGCTAATGGCAGCACAATGAGCTTCAAATGAACAATCTCTAGCAATTTTTTGTCAATTATGCTTAGTATAAAATGGATTATTCTTTGGATTTCATTCCTTTTCTTCTCCAAGGTCAATACATGTATACCTCGATGAAGAAAAGTAATGATATCTAAAGAATAAATTTGTTGATATTTGACTGTTATAAATCTTGAAGGATTTCTTTTCTTCAAGATATTTCTTTTATTTGTTTGTATTTTTCTATTTATATGGTACATAATTAATCAGAAATAGAGGAGTTTTGAAAAGGGTGCAAAATGAGAGATGGAGAGAGAGAAAGAGAGGGAGAGAAAAATAGAGGGAGTATAAGAAGTATGATACAGCATCAATGATTCCTTAGAATTCACAAATTGTATTTTATGCTTTAATGTTTCAATTTCATATTTTTGGAAGTCAGAGGAAAACATTTCTGGACATATTCTGTCAAACGTATGGAGACCATGTAACATGAATTCTGTTGAGAAACATCATGGCTACTTTTTTACCCATTTATTTGGATGAAACTTTTACAATCTAATTTCACATTTCCTGTGTCAAATTTAAAGAGTGTGAATAGATATGAGTCATCTATATGTAGGGTCAACCAATAATGCTGGGACCAAGACCTCCCCCCCCCCCTTCCCTCCCCCATTAGAATTTTGGTCTGAAATAGCCTTGCAAGAACAGGGTTACAGTAAACCCACTCTCCCCTTTTGCTATCTACATCAGAAATAAAATTTAATATAGCGCCAATAATATAGTAGAGTAGATAGAGAGAGAGAGAGATGTTGTTTCAGGATATGTACAATTCAGATATGAAATTATATGCCAGGAGAAGACAGGAAGTTGGGCAGATGTTTAATATCACCATTCGAAAACCATGACCTGGGCGGTTTTTCGCCAAGATAAGAAAGACTCGAAGACTTTAAGATCGACTGGTACCCCTTCTTGCGCGTAATGATTCGCACTATTATGCACATTCAGCGCAAGAACTGATACCAGTCAATCTTAAAGTTGTTCTTAATGTCTTTCTTATCTTGGTGAAACACCGTCCTGGGAGGTGTTTCACCAAGATAAGAAAGACTTTGCGCACGACTTTACGTTCGACTGGTATCCCTTCTTGCGCTGAATGCATGTAAATTATTATGAATGCTTGCGCTCAAGAAGGGATACCAGTCGAATGTAAAGTCGTGCGTAAAGTCTTTTTTATCTTGGTGAAACACCGTCCAGGACTCCCGCAGAGTAGGCACTACCCTGAGTCACTTTGTGCATGTACCGACCTGTTGATTTGCGTTGCATGCCACAATGCCCAGAACAAAACAAGAAAAGCAATCCATCAGAGTGGCTCTTATGTACATTGATTGTGAGAAGTGATTACCAATAATTCAATGAACAGGGTCCAGTGAAGACCAGGTATCATTTTGATTGTTTAATCTTAATTCTTATCCTAGATAGTTATGATCATGTACATATATCTATGACCTTTACTATTCTATGCTGTATATTGCTATTATGTGAATAAGAGCTATGTGTGAAAATCACGAAATTATATCTTTGTGTTTTTTTTTTATTCATATGTTCTTGTAATTTGCAGTTGGTATTTAGAAATGATCATCTTTCTCTTGACTTGTGTTTGGGTACATGGTCAGATTTTATATTAAAGGGGAAGCCTCTCCTTGGAATTATCGTGATCTCAATGAAAGAAAAAAATCAGATGAACAAGCTGACAATTTGAGCGAAATCCATTCAAAAGTTATGAATTTTCAAAGTTTCAATGATGGTCTCTGATGGTGATCCTTGATAGTTGGCAATCTTTGCAAAATCTTTGATGTACTAGTGGGCAACTCCCCAATCAATTTATACAGAGGAAACTCAGTATAACGAGGTGCTTGGGACCATCAAAAACACCTTGTTATAGCAGTAATCTCTTCATAGCAGAGTTTAAAAACAATAAGTTATTAAGAGCTCGGACCTGATTTTTTTCCTCTTTATACCAGATATTTCGTTATGTCAGATCTCTTTATACCGAGTTTCCACTGTACTTGAAATTGTCAGAAAACGAATGAATAGAACATTTGAAAGAAGGGTTACACAGTATATCGGATATATATGCTGATTCGTTAAAGGCATGCTTAAAGCCCAAGTACAGTTTTGGTAAAAGCGAATATTTTTATCGCCGAATTTTGTCTTCAAATCTACATAAAATGAAACATGATATCATTAACATATTGTACAAAAGATTGTGCGGAAAATGACCAAGGTTTGGAAAAGTTATAACCTAAAGTGTGCAAAATATTTCAGTGTCGTAGCCCCCGACGCTAATTCAGTATTTTCTTTCTTGATAAAGGACAGCTTCTCATGCACAGAATTGGATGAAAATTTCAGACTTTATTCTTTATGTATTCCTTTTTAGCGTGCNAACTTTTCGATGGATAATCCGATTTTGCTAAATAATTACAGTTTGATCATTTCATCTTTGTTCATCCACTGACAGCACAATGATTTTAGGGATGGGTTCCCCTTGAATTGTGATGATGTAGGTCAATGCAGGCATTTACAATGCAGACTAGGTTGTCAAGAAATTAATACAGGTTGATGAGGAGGGGAGGAGGTAGTCCGAAGGCTCCAGACTCACTTGTAGGGGCTGTTTTTTTTTTAATTTGGTCTTTTTCTTGGCCACCCAATATACTAGGAGGATGAACGAGGAGGGGAGGAGAAGGGGATGAGGAGGACAAGGAGGAAGAGAATTGGAGAAGAAGGACGGAGGAGGAGAGGAGGAGGAGATTGAGGAAGAAGGGGATCGAGAATATGCTTCTTGGGTCTAATAAAAAAAAAAAAATAAATAAAAAAAAAACAGACCCCCAAGTAAGTTTGAAGCTTTCGAACTAGGAAGGAGGAGAAAATGGAGGAGTAGGGGAGGAGGAGGAGATGGAGGAAGAAGGGAGGAAGAGGAGGGAAAAAGAAGGAGAGTATGCGCTTATGCAGAGATGACGAGAAGGAGGGGGAGGAAGAGGAGGAGGAATGAAGAGGAGAGGGAGAAGGAGGATTAGGTGAGGGATCAAGGAGGAGGAGGAGTAGGAGTAGGAGGATGAAGAGGGGTAGCGAGGAGGGGAGGTAAAGGGGATGAGGAGGAGGAGGAAGAGAGGTGGAGAAGATTGAGGAAGAAGGGATCGAGGAGGAGTAGGAAGAGGAGGAGGTGGTGGAGGAAGAAAGAAGAGAGAAGGAGAAGGAAAATGTAGAGGAGAAGGAGGGACAGGAGGAGGAGGGGCGGAGGAGGGGTATGGGATTAGCAGTGAAAATTAATTTAAGATCATAACGAGATAATGTGTGAAAGGCGACACACCTTCTGAGATCGAGAGCGCGATCTGATGCATGGATGCAGACTGGATGCAGCATCCATCCGAATCGCGCGCCAACTTGATTTCAATACCGGAAGTATTCTGGAGTAAACAAAACCAGCGACCTTCCAACGCACGAGACACTATCGAGTACATCGTCCATTCCCCGCCCGACCCACCCCGTTGGCAAGTATGATGCATGCGTGTTCATCACCGCGGTATTCTAAATATTCGAACTGCGGCGAGGACGAAGGTGATGATCATCCCCGTTCGGCTGCACATATGCATTTCGTTATCAGCCAAGAAGTGCTAGCAATTCGTGTCTTTTATTGAGTAGAAATTGACTTTCTTTATAACGGAGCTAACAACACGATTTCAACATCAGTACGGACTACGGTACGGTAGAAGGAATATTACGTGGAAAAGTCCAACCTCATATGATCGCTGAGATGATGAGGGATGCAATATTCACGCACGCACCTGAATTGAATGCACTGTTTTGTGATGGACCTCAAGGATTTTCGAGTCTGATGCCATTTTCTCTCTTGATTCGCAAATAGTCTCACAAATCTGATTATGAATCGTTGTAGTTTTATTAGGTCAGTGATGATTTTCAAGTCATGAGACTTGAGGATTGAGTGAACTTGTTGATGCTATTTAATTCATGTTGTTTCAGTTTCTCCTTGCCATAAAGACAAAGAGACAATTAATTGGAAGTGTCGTTCACCTTTAAACATCTTCTAATCAACTCAAGATGGATTCCAGCGCAAATCCGAAGCTCCCAGGACTTCCCGCACTACCGAAAAGTTTGAGTGGACTTCTTAATTCCAACAGTGGAATATGGCGTGACTCTGGTCGAATTCTTGCCCACCAAACAAACATTCAAGAAGGTCTTTCGGCTGGGTTTTCTCCCAGTCATGTTCACAAAAGTGGTGGGGGAAGGAAGAAAAGGAAACGCATTGAAATTCCAAGAGGGAACCTTGATGCTGCCTTGGCGTTTCTTCGCAAAGAAATGGTAAGAAAGAAAACTATCATTTGATGAATATCACTGGATTTTTCTGAATTCATGTGTTTTACTTTTAGAAGAGAATGATGATGGAGTTTCAATGGCAGTATCTTCAAATGTTTTTTTAGATTAATATTTTTTCACTGTGCATATCCCTTTGAGTTTGACTCATGTTCCCAACATTTTTCTTTAAACAGTACCGGTAGGCCTACCTGAACACACTTATTTTCTCTCTTTGATTTGACGATGTCTTGTTGTACAGAATATTAACCCGCTCAGACCCCCGTACTTTTTGAGAAAATCATAATTTGTATTTTCAATCCAATTTGTCGGAAAAGGAACTCAAACAATACCCCTAGTGTTTGTATTCATTAAACAGCTGCACTCTCTAGCTTTCCAGTGGCATATAACTCAACAGTAGAGGGCAGTGAAACAAGAGCAGATTCATTCTTCCAGTGATCAATGGCGCCAAAATGCGACTTAGGGAATGAAAGGGTTAAGGAACATGCACAGCAGGAACATATTTTGAGGGAACAAGGAAAACAAAAAAACACACACAAAACAATGAGAAGTAATGTTTGTAAAAATAAAAAATGAAAGGATTTAGAATATGTTCTAATCAGTTTTTCAAGGGGGAGCCCAGGGGTGGGAGGAATCGATATACCCCCATTCGTTAGAAATCAGGACAAAGGTCAGTTAAATTATGATCATCAATTTATACCAGCAATAGCATATAGTTCGTCATACATGTATTTATTCAGAAGGAATTTGTTAAGACTATTTTTCAATGGCAAATTTTGTCCTTTAGTAAAAATGGTAGACTTTGCAGTTTGATATATACGTTTCTAATCTGAATAATCTAAACCATTTCATTAATGAACCTAATCTTATGGCTGACACAATTTTGTGATATCTAGAAAAAAATATTATTGTACTGAGTGAGTAATGTAATATAATTTGCTTAATGTCTTTTTTCCCTTTTTTATCAGGTTGGTTTACGTCAGCTGGACATGTCTTTGCTGAGTGAGCTCTGGTCGCTTCACGAATCCATCCAAGATTACAAGTCTGACATGGAGAAGGTTGTCGATAGCTCGCTAGATCTCGACCCTGACGATTCGCAACTTAGCCAGCTTTCTGCACTCGATGAGGATCCCATGGAAGATTAATGAACGATGGTCCTGTGATTTTCTATGTTAAACTTTTTGGTATTGTTTATGAATATCAGAAAAGAAAAATGGCCTGTGTTTTCAGATTTGAAGCATTGTCATGCAAAGCTATTAATTGTACCTTGATAACTTGCAACTCATTCAACTCTCTGTCCTTGAAGAGGATCCAATGGAATATTTACAAGTACATGTAACAATTCAAGTTCTATGTTGTGTTTTATGGATATCAGAGAGGAAAAAGTGCTCTGAGTTTCTAGATTTGAAGCATAATTGTTATACAGTCTTGCAAAGGTGGTTTGGAACCCTGACGACTCGCAACTTATTCAACTCTCTGTGCTCGATGAAGAACCGTTGGAGGATTAATGATTATGGTCTGGAATATTCTACGTAGTATCTAGGTAAAAGTGGCCTGTGTTTTCGCGTTTGAAGCAATGTGATATGTGATACAGTCAGGCCTTTGTTTGCACCCTGACAACTCGCAAAGTTTTGACTCTCTGCGCTCGATGAGGATCCAATGGAGGATTAATGATTTTTATCAGGGACGTTCTAGATGGTACATGTTTGTATTTATGAATTTTAAAGATGAAAAAGTTGCCTATGTTTTAAATGCATTTGATCATTGTGATATTACAGGCTGTTTTTGGACCCTGCCGACTTGTAACTCATTCAACTAAATTCACTCTTGATGGGAATGAAATAGAACTGGTCATACTGTATGCTGTGTTTGTGAGGGTACATCTCAAACAGAAGAGGTTCTACTAAATGTAGCCTGCTGCACTGTGGCTACATGTACATCTCAAAACCAGTGGAGTCTTTTGGGTATCATTGTGAAAGCACGAACTTTTACAAAGCTCATTTTGAATGATTTTGGTCTACCTCTTGACATCGTGCCATATGAATTTGTTAATTGAATTGAAAAAAAGGGATTCTTATATATTCTCAAAAGCAATCTTTTCAGCTAGCTTTCTGCTGTTCAAGCCAAAGTGATTAAAGGAGATGAAGTATAGTTTGATGTATATGTACATGTATATGTCTGGCTATTAGATTTCAAAGAGATCACTATTTGAAATTGATCTGAATGTACCTCAAGCGTAGATCTACATGTACACCACTGCACAAATGTTTTAACACACTGATTTCAGTTGCTGCTTAGAAAGCTCTGCCGACATATGTGATCAGCAAACTATTATAAGGCATACTACAACAATTTGACATTATGCTTTTCATCTTTTTGTGAAGGGATCTATTTAGATCAGATTGAAAAAGATAATCTTTGATCTTTGATGAATAAGTCTTCAACTATTGTGCTATTGTTGAACACAGACCATGTACCTTGAAGGGAAATTTTAGAAATTTAGGGGTGAATTTTCATCCAATACAACTTCAACTATTGGTAGAGGCAGGTAATGCCAATAGTGAGGTGAATGTACATGTACTGTACTGTACTGTACTGTGCCTTGTGAGGAACAAATCCACCTGAATTGGTGGTTTAATTTTCATACATGCAGGTATAGCTATCAAAGCAAAAGTTAGATGGAGTAATAATGACCTTGAAATTTTACATTGCAATGTATTCTTTGCATCTTTTTGAGAGCTGAAATTCTTTCAATAACAGGTAGTTGTCATTTTTCCAAATATGCTAAAGTATGAAACCATACTATGCTAAATTATGAAAAACATTTCGAATTTATACTGGACAACATTTTAATTCTTACATAAATACATGTATGTAAATTTGTTGAAGTCCAGAATTTACAGAAATTGAGACTGCTTTGAATAATGGTGAAAACTAAAAAGATAATAGTTCATTTCCATGATTGTGCAAGCAGCAATGTATTGACAAAGCTATTGAATGTGAAATTCTAAAGTGTCTGCTTGTTTGGTTTTCATGTACTAATACACTATGGATTGATTATCATACATTTATGATTCATTTTGTACATCTCTTCTGCACATTGTGGTGTCAGTACATTTCTTGCCAGTTCACCATGCTTGCTTATATGTAAGCAATTGTTTTGTACATGGTTCTATTGATATTTTTGTAGATATTATGCATGCATGCAAAGTGCCTTGCTGAATGTTTTATTCTTTTAGGAAATGCTCTACATGGTTTTTTTTATTGGGAAAGTTAGAAAATTGTTCATTTAATTTTAAAAAGTGGAATAAAAAAATCCTATTAAGTACAACAACAATACTGCTTCTTGAAAGGCAATACAACCAAGATATTGAATATAATTTACAGTGTACATTGATAAGAAAGAACTGAAAGAAAAATAAAAGGACTATTTATTCAAGAACAAATAATTTAGAATGTTTAGTGATCCTATGAAGGGGATATGTGAGCTGAATCCTAGAATATCAAATTGATAATTCATATTCATGAATAAATGGCCTTCATAGGGATAATGATAATGATTAAAAAAATACACACACATGTAGTAATTTGTCTTATTTACCCTGGGTAGCCAAATCAGTTTAAGAAAAATGTTCTCCTAGAGGACCCTACATACACAGACTTAAATTCCTAACAATGAAACAGTCATCTGAATTGCACAAAGCTTTTCAATTCTTATTGCTCTTTTTCACACTGGGTAGCCAAATCAATTTAAGAAAGAATTTCCTCCCAGAGGACCCTACATACACAGACTTAAATTCCTAACAATGAAACAGTCATGTGAATTGCTCAAAGCTTTTAAATTCTTATTGCTCTTTTTCACACTGATATTGCACTTGTATGCATTTATAGCACTCAAGGAACAATGTTGTAAATGTGTGTGGTATTTAATGAAAACATATACGGTATGCTAGTAGTTTACATGCAATTTAAGCATGCAAATATGCATCTGAAATGCATCTGCAAATGGTGCATTTGACAGGTTGTATAATCTCCAGTGCACTTGCTTGCAGCCAGTGAAAAAGTAGAATTTTTGGGAAACGGTTTATTTACTGTACGTATATCTGTATGTACATGTATCTGTATGTACATGTATGGTCTCAGGAATTTGGCATACATTTTGTGTGAGATAATCTGTGTTACTCATTTATTGAAAGTACTGAATTACATGTAGGAAATGACAGTATTAAAATGTTTATTATCGTAATGTACATTGTATTTGTAATGTACGCTTGCCAGTTAGATAGTATATTGTGCAACATGTATTTTAATGCCATGGTCATCCCTCCTTTTATCAAACCCAAAGAGGAAATTTGAAAGGATCTTAATTGATTGTGAATTTGCATTGTTCACTTAATTGTGAAATCAGATGTTTTTCATTAATTAGTATTTCAACATCTGTGATTTATCAAGTTTATTTGATAAATGTGATTGCCCGTCCCATATTTGTTTTAAAGCTTGTACAGTACACATTTGTGTAAGGTTGCACCTACTGAAATGTTGTTTATTTGTTTACGCAGGTTTGTTTATCCAACTCCTTAGTTGTACCTGTAGAGGATTTCTTGCCAAGTATTGTGTGTTAATTAAGATAAGGCAAAAAAAATAGTTTGGTTGCCCTTGAATGCGATTTTTAAAGAAAAGTGTCAGTTTGTCGTAAAAAGTTTTTTTTTTTTTTATTTCAGGTATTGTTTATTTTACATCAATTGGAGCAAAAACATTTCATTTGAAAAATAAGACTTTAAAAAGTTATAAGGGAATGAAGAGCCAAAGAAGATCTGAGAACGTCTTTGCTGGTTGTGGTTCACAAAACTTCACATGTTTTTAAATGATTTTACCAAGTGATTTTTTTAGAATAAGAGTGAAAAGCATGAAAAGAGTTCAACTCAGCCCAGTTGAGGACAACCAAACAATTTTTTTGCCTGAGATTGCAATAGGCGATTGCAAAAGGATAAACTCATTATTTAATATCTGGATTATGGAACATTGCATTAAGGATATTGGCATACAAACGTGTAGGAAGGAAGGAGATGAAATAGATAAACGGGAATCGTGTCATCTGTTTTTTTATTATTCTGTGCAATGAGTTTGGCTGAAACAATCACGAAACAGGGTGTTTTTTTTTATATCAGCCAAGTTTAGCTGGAATGTAATCAAGGTTGAAATGATTTACAGAAATTATGTTTGTTTGCACAGTGCCATACTGATTTGAGTGAATAGCCAACTTTGTAGTGAATTCCTGAAAGAGAAACTGAAAATTTTTGTTTGAAGGTTTTTATTGTAATTAAGTTTGCAAATTTTAGAAACTAGAATCTGTTCTTTAGCATCATGGGATAGAATCCTTGGAATATCATGCACAAGTTCCTGGAGTCTTCACAATATTTTTTATTTTAAAAATATTGAAAAAAACAAAAACAACCACACTGCCTTCTACATACTTTTGATTGGAAGAAATTATCTGTTAATTCATACATGTATGAAGTCACCAGATATAGTTTTGTTATTGCTCTCTTTGCCAAAACATGTTTTGAAACTTGTATTTGGCAGGAAATGGTGGTTTATCATGTTACATGTTTTTTTCTGATGCTGATTTCAAAACCTCCGTTCGTCGACATTTGTTTATCCAACAATCTGCAATGCATTGATAATGTGGAGAGTTATCTATGTAATTGTCAAATAGTATTTGGTAGCTTTTAATTGCTTTGACCAGCTACATGTACTACTGGCTTTCCCCTGTGCAAATCATAAAATGTGCCTTTTCAATTGCTAATTAATTGAATTAGTTGACTAGAAGTATTTTCATGTGAACTGTATCGAAAGCCATGTTTCTTTGAATCTTAATTTGAATGATACATTTGATTACATACATGTTTATGTAGGCCTATATGTATTTCAGACCATTTGAATCGTTCCGTTGCAAGTACTCTAAATATCACTAAGCTACAGGTTAGCACTTTACAGTATAAATAATTTTGTCTTGTTCTGTGATTCTGTTTTCTTGTATTTTCTTCTATATTTTTGCATTTGTCTTCTTTTTCTTTTTTCTTCTTCTTTTTCTTCTTGTTCTTGTTCTTCTTGTACTTGTTCTTCTTCCTCTCCCTCCTCTTATTCTTCTCTTTTTTTCATATTTCTTCCCTTTTTGCTACTAGTACTACCACTTCTACTTTTAGTAATCCACCTTCTTTTTCTTCTCATTATCCTCCTCGTTTCTCATCCCTCTTTTTCTTCCTCTTCCTTTTTTTCTTCTCACTCTTTTTACCATCTTTCCCAGACCAACTCTCTTTTTCTTTTTCTTCCTCTCTCCTTCTTCCTGCATCTTCCTCCCTATCTCTCTCTCTCTCATTGTATGCATATCAAAATATCCATCCCCTCTTTTGATTCTAATTCACACCCCCCTCTCTCTCTCTCTCTATCTCCCTTCTTCCATCTTAGCCAATTGTATATTTCCATCTTACAAACCTGTCATTTAACCTGTTCACTATTTACATTTGTACATTGCTTGCTATAAGGGAGTTCACGGTTAGCCACTGGAGCTAGATGACGTCATTAGGTCAAGGGTCACCTGTACACGGAGGTAACTTCACATTGCATGCATTGTGTATATTCTTTGGATTTTTTCTACATGTCGTCAATAAATTGCGCCCCCCCCCTGGATACCCCCTGANTATCTCCCTTCTTCCATCTTAGCCAATTGTATATTTCCATCTTACAAACCTGTCATTTAACCTGTTCACTATTTACATTTGTACATTGCTTGCTATTGACTCATAAATAGCATGGGCGTGTTCAAGTACATTGAGAATGTGTCAGCTTTCATTGAAAGGATCAAAGGTCAAATGGTGCATTTCATCCTGTCTGCATACCAGACAGAGTGTGCCAGACGATGGCTATAAATAGATTGCATTTTGTAAAGGTTATGGCCTGTTTTTCTATTTGGATGTGGAGATTTTAATCAAAATTAATTTATTCCAGTGGTTCCTTGGGGATGTCGCTAGAAAGTTACAATAGGCAGGTTTACGTATTACTAGTACCATTTAAGTCATTTTGAATTATAAGAAGATTTGCAAGGTACTTGGAACTTCTATGAAAGAGCATGGGCTGATCCTAAATGTTTTTTTACTCTAATGATATAATGCGTATCTTACAAATGACAAGCTAATTTTCCTCTCCGATTATCCTCAGGTTTCTTCAATGTACCTGTACAAAGAATTAATTACCATTATTTATTTCCATTTGTAGATAATTGCAGTCTTAAACATACTTATGTAGATATGTATTTATTGGCTTGCTTTTAATAGTAAATTTATCTTGCCTACCCATGCGCAATATCTGCCCATTTTTTAGAAATTGATAAATATGTGTGCCATATTTAAGCTCAATTGTATTGCCATACCAAAAATTAATTGTGATATGATCATTCATAAACTTTTGTTTGATAATGCTATTTTAATGTTGCAAGTTGCTATTAATCAGTACTCTCTCCCTAATCAGCAGCATATGTGATTGATTTTCAATTAATTTTGAATTTTTTGCAATATTCTAAGGTCTGTTGAAAAACACTAAATCTAATGTATAGGTAGAGCATCTCGAGCCATCATAATGCTTTGAAAGAAAATAGTGTCTGGTAATTTTGTCCTCAAAACAAAGCTCAGCATAAAAAATGTTATATGATTAACATGCAATATGGTGTTTGAGCCAGATTTCCAAATTGTGTGGATCCTGATGCCAAACAAACAATGTCTGAATCTCACGCATTACAGTTTAGGTTAAATGCAAAAAATTTTGGCAAGCAAAGCAAAATCAATGTTTCGGTCAGCGTTTGAGAGTGTTTCTTGGTGTTTTTTTAGCCAGAAGTCTGAACAATTTACAAGTAGATAATATTAAATCATGGTTTTGAACACCTACTCTAGTGGGTTTTTAGCAACTCTGGCTAGCATTTGATAGATATATAGATTGCAGTACTATGATTGTGTTATTAAAATTCACAACTCTGCCTTATTGTGTTCATGCATGAATGAGTTACCATGGAAACCAAATAAAAGCATTTGGACTATTTAATTATTGTTGAAGTTGGATTTTCTTTTTATTGCATATATATTGGGGAGAGGGCGTATGCAAGAGAGAGAGAGAGAGAGAGAAAGAGAGGAAGGGAATTTCGAAAGTAAAGGAAAATCAGGTCAAGAGACAGGATAGCTCAGATTCTGAACTGTTTCATTATTGCTCTGCCCCAGTGGTACAAGCACGACCGATGGATGGTGTGATCGTGTCTTCGTACAGAATCCGAGAATGTTGGGTCTCGTCACCCATAAATTCTCGGTGTCGCTCCCTCCTTCGGTCTGGCAGCAATGGAAAGAAAGGCGATCAAGAGGATAAAATGCTTTCAAAAATCGTTTAGAATCTGAACTAGAGACAGGGCAGAGATGGCTGGTGCTAATAGAATACAGAGTCCTCAACTGGACTACTCCACGAAGTATCTATCCTCCTCTTCTCCCTATTACCCATCTAAGCTCCATCTCTTTCTTCCCCTCTCCCATATCTTTGTCTAAAAGGCGGGTTTACTTACATATTCAAATTTATGTGCTTTTCTTGCCACTGAAAGTAGAACCGTTTGATAACAATAAGACTACAGTACTTGGAATCCAGTTTGCATACATTACTTGTTGTTATGTCAGGCAAGCCTCAGGCAAGCTTTGTGTTAAAGGTATGCTTAAAATTTGCATCTAATATAGGATTTTCCGGCCAAATTCACAGGATTTTCACTTGAATCAATACTTTTTGCATTTGAATTAGCGTAGATCGTTTTTGCCGTGCAAATTATCATTCATTTTTAAATTTTTTTCATCACATTTGCGACGTTTGTCGAATATTTGTGGGGTCTTATCATTCGATTGAGAAACGAGTGAGTTAGCATTCAAAATAGTCAGTGATCATCGGAGCGTCATTTCTGGCTTTTAAATTTAGCGGCTGGAATTCTTTTTCTGAAAGATATCATTCAAATTAAGAATGCAGGGGAATGATACAGGGGAATGCATTGTAAGTGTTTTACAATATAGGGAAATGTTCAGAAAATTAACTTCTTTGTACAGTTTTGGACCGACAGCAGATTGATGGCTAAAGACTCATGTTCCAAGCCCCACTCATGTTATGTAACCCTTTCCTTCCCCGTCACTCATGATGAATATAAATCAGATGAATAACAATATAAACAGATGTATACATCATTTTCATTACTTTGATTTTATGTGCTTAGACTAATTGATAAGTATATTTAATCTCATTCTTGAGTTGATCATCATTGGAAGTCCTTGCATTGATCAACCATTGTATGGCATGAATTCAAACGAAAAATAAAGAGAGAAGTAAATTGATCAAAGATTGTATAAAAAGTTAATAAAAAGAATATTGTAGATAAGAGAGAATAAACAAATAAAGAGAAAATATCATGAGCACTGAAAACGCCCTAGAGCAAATTAAAATGCAAAATGTGCTAATTTGATATACTAGAAAATGAATTCGAACGATAAAGTCATGCTGCCGAGAGAACGGAGAACGGATTTGTGCTTAATAGAACGACCGCTTCACTAAAAAAGGCAAATTATCATCAAATAGAATGAAACTACCACGCATTTAAATGAAAACACCATGAATTCATTAGCAAGAAAAGGGAATTTAAACCAGGGATATCTCCGAGTTCACGGAACTTATGACGAATTTGAAATAAAATAAAGTTAAATCCAATGCTATTATTCCGATTTTGGCCGGGAAATCCTATAGTAAACCCGCCTTTTCGTGGATCTTTCTCTTCCTCCCCTCCTTCTCCCTCTTTTTTCCTCTAATTTTCCCTTTCCATTCTTATCTTCATCTCATTTGAGTCCCCTTTCCCCTTGTTTCATCTCGCTATATTCTCTTGCCCTCGAAAGCCTTTATCTCACCCTCTGTTTTTCTTTATTTCCTCCCCTTTCCCTACCTTTTCCATGATTCAGTCTCTCTTTTTCTCTCTCATTCTCTATCCCTCTCTGTCTCTCTATCCCCCCCTCTCTCTCTCTCACTCTCGCTCTCTATCCCTCTCTCTATTCCTCTTTCTTCCCCCTCCACTCACCCCTACAGAACCAACCGAGTCCCCAGTCTTTATTCATATAGTCTCTAAATAAGCCCCAGTCACATAGGGCCCCGGAAGCAACACGATTCGACAAGACTCTTTGTTCTGAGGCAATTTACTGTGAATTAACAAATAGTTGTGTTGAATATTGTTGCTTCCAGGCCTCTATGTGACTGGGGCCATAGCCGAGGAAGTACCATGGTGTAGTTGTTCTGACTCCTTTCAACCAGAGGGTTGCGGTTTGAGTCCCATCCATGGTGTCTATTTCCTTCAGGAAGATATTTATCCAAATTGTGCTGCAATCAACCCAGGAATAAACTGTCTGGTAGGAAGAAATTCCTTGAATGCTTCTAATATAACATGGTAGCTTGGCTACAGCATGGATAATGATACCAGACATATTATCAAGTGCAGCAGAGTTTATGCATTTAGTTTAAGCACTATAAAATGGGGCTATTATTATTATCATTTATAAATATTCCATATATTTTCCATGCAGTTCAATGGTACAGTTAAACCTCGTTATAACAAGGTCCTTGGGGTCAGAGATATTATCTTTTTATATCGAAACCTTAATATATCAGGGTCAAGATACAATAAAAAACAAAGAGATGGGACCAGGAAACCTACCTTGTGATAACGAGATCTCGTTATATCAGTGCTCTTTATAACGAGGTTGGACTGTACTTAGCATCAGCAATATGTTGGAACATATTTTGGAATCCAAAGAGAGAAGTGTGTGATATGCACTATAGAAGTACAGTACACTATTACCATGAAACAAAATATAGTTGCCCAAGCACATCACATTGGTAATAAATCAAGAAACTGACAATATTACTGATATTCACAAGTACTTTTATTACCATTTTGAAGTTAAACTTTCATTCCATCTTTTGCACACTTGTTTATAAATGGAAACATCCAAAACCAGATCAAAATTGCATACTAAAATAAAATATTCTATCAAAGCTACACTGTACACTTGGTGGTTTCTGTTGGAAATATCCTACTCTAAAGGCCCGGGCACACCAAACACGGCACAGCATCTCGGCACGGTTTTTGCGCGATATTTCCCGTGTGATTGGCAAAATGTTAAACATCCTTTGCGTGGAGGAGCGCGCTGGCCAATAACAACCAAGATATCGTATAAAAACCGTGCCGTGTTTGGTGTGCACGGGCCTTAAAATGCTAGCTGTTAAGATATGCAAACCGGCTCCAGAATAGGTATGCTTATTGAGTGTCCAGTCTTTTATATACATATTTTCTTCACAAACACGATTCCATTCATTTACTTTATTCCCATATTGTCACATAATAATGATTATACGACCATTCTATCATAATTATTATAGTCAACTGGTATATGAACTGTTATGAACACACAGTATAAAAGATTGCATATCATAATCCAAACAAGTTCAACCAAATGGCATCTGTCAAATGAAAGACATTGAACATTGTAAATTTACCTCAATCTTCACATCATTCATGATTTGAGGTATATACCAAATTGCTCTCATAGAATATTTAGCTACATCAAAAATATTTTCTATGAATCAGTTTCAATTTGAAAGACAAAAGGACGGAGGTTTGCATCATCGAATCATAAAATCATCAAATATATATAAAATGTTCACAAAAATTTACAAACAATTTATTTTAAAAATTTGCATTCAAGGTTATAACTTTGGAATGAACTGTGATGATGTTGGTCTTTGCATATTTACAGATACCACATCATGATGAAAGCACACAGGAATGAATGGATAATAATAGAATGATATATTAATACAGTCTAACCTCGTTATAACGAGGTCNTTGAAAGACAAAAGGACGGAGGTTTGCATCATCGAATCATAAAATCATCAAATATATATAAAATGTTCACAAAAATTTACAAACAATTTATTTTAAAAATTTGCATTCAAGGTTATAACTTTGGAATGAACTGTGATGATGTTGGTCTTTGCATATTCACAGATACCACATCATGATGAAAGCACACAGGAATGAATGGATAATAATAGAATGATATATTAATACAGTCTAACCTCGTTATAACGAGGTCATTGGGACCAGAGGAAATACCTCTTTATATTGAAACCTTGTTATATCAGGGTCAAAATACAATAAAATACAAAGAGATGGGACCAGGAAAATTACCTTGTTATAACGAGACCTCGTTATATCAGTGCTATTTATAACGAGGTTTGACTGTACCAGTATTGATTAATACTGAATATTCTACATGTAATCAATCACCAATATTTATTCATAAACAATAAAAATTTCACTTATCAACAATACCTACAGTATTTATTGCTTCACGCCTATCAATTTCCCGAGATGAGTGTAAGTTTTGGGGTTTCAGGAATTTAAAACGTAATCTAATTTGAATGTTAATTACACTTATTTGGTAAATTTCTGACCTTCAGTGAACATGTAAAATGAAACCAAGTCTTTCCCTTTCTGAAAAAGTAAGCTTTCTTCTTGGAACTGGTACACTAGATCATAGATGCAGTATTATTTTACTAGTAGTTGAAAAACTTACCTCACTTTCGACATGTTTATTAGAAGCCCTTGTCACAGACAGAATACCTCGCTCGGCTTCTGTAGAAGAAGCTCATCTCATTCAAAGGGCTAAGGCAGGAAAAACAGAACTAGGGCACAAAATTAATAGTCTAAGAGAGATTATCTACTACAAAAAATAAATTATAAAACTACTTGGTTCAAAATTCTCTTGTTTAGCTTAAGATATTTAATGAATTAGAAACGAGAACCTGATTACAATCTGCCACACTTTTCTGAACTATATTTTCAAATCTTTTGAGACACCAAGTTCAACAACGAAATATTGATCTTCAAAGCACATTTTTCATCCTTCCACTATCGCCACAAAGACAGAACATGGAAATTTGCATAACAAAATCGAACATAGAACATTTTAGGGAAATTTCAGTGTTCCCAAAGAATACTATAATAATATTCTATGTACAAGATTCCATAATAGCAACAGTTTGAAGCTAGAAACAATATTTATGCACTGTAAAAGTACGTTACACAATATTGCTTGAAGGTTTCTCTCGTTGATGAATGATGAGAAGGCGGTTTTACGGTACAACGAGTTATCTTTCTTGGAAATGTGAGTGGTCCTGAAAAGGAGTCAATAAATAGGCCTCTTGATCCTGACTTTACTCATTCTCTTGAAAACAATGAGAACGTGCTCATCGACACGTCGAGAGTGGGTAGGTCCTTTTCAGGACCACTCACATTTACAAGAAAGATAACTCGTTGTAACGTGAAGACTTCTTCTCATCAATACTTTACATAACATCATATATTCCCAAGGAGGAATCGTGTCAAAATCTAGAACCAGTCATTGCATAAAAATCTGCTATTTCTACCAATTGCATACTAATTTCATTTTGCTATATCATTTACAGATAATGCAGCACAATGTGAACACCTCACAAGTTGCAAAATATCACCTTCAAATATATCTAAATTTATACATAAGAATTCATTTTTACTATTTATATGTATGCTATCACAACAATGTCGCCTGGATCTGAAAGTATATTGCATAAGAATTCATGAGAATTATCTACACTGTACATTAATATATAGTTGTATTTCATACAGCAAACTCATAAGTATTGTTTGACATATCAACAAGCAATAAATATAAAACTAATTTATTCAATAAAGATGAAAATATAACAGTCAAAAGAAAGTTATTAAAACATTTTGTGTTGTTTCTAAAAAAGCTTGTTTACAAAACGTCAGAGGACAGTAGAATTTATTCAACATTCCAATGTAACTTTGTCTATCTTTACAACATATGTTTAAAGGGAAAGACTAGTTTTGGGAGGAGGGCGCTTCAGATATTTAACTAGTTTGCGAGCTGCAGTAAAATTATTACCATAATGCATTTTTTCAATAGTAAATTAGAG
>BQKZ01002167.1:22559-67264 GCA_036244855.1 Temnopleurus reevesii | reverse complement strand
TCATCTTCCACTTCTCTTCCCTATGATAGTGAATGCACCTCTGAAACGTTGTTATAAGATGGGCTCAAGATTGTGAGCAATGTGATTGGTCAACTGGCATCATGGGGTACATGCACTTAATATTGCTAACATGCAGAGTAATTACAGGTAAAAACTTATAACACATCCCATGTTTGCTATATCACTTGTCATTCAGTAATTTTGCACAAAGCAAACTTGTCCCATGCTCACAGCAAATTCACTATTACAGACATTCAATGAAAATAGCATAAAGATGTTATGAAATGCATTGATATAACATGTCACAACAAGAAAATAATATATCCAAAATATTCTTGTAACTGTTTATGTTGACCCACCAAATAAAAGAATTACCTGTTTTCTTATGAATTAATTATCCTGTTCATTTGAAAACTGCTTTTGTCATTGTACTATTGATGACATACTTGACCTTCTGGCGAATCTATAATATTACAGTACAAAGACCAAACTCATGCAAACTCACAGTGATAACACAATCGCTAACAGTGTATTATTTATATAATAATGAATTTCACTGTTTCAATGCTGTCTCTAAATTTCCAACTGATCATAACAATCATAAGGGACCTTACCCATTCTTGGCATCATTCGATCCCATCTCCACTTTCCCCGCTGCTTGGATGTTATTTGATTGAAGGAACTTTGTAGCCCATGATGGCATCTCTCCGTTCTTCGTCTGTTCCTTGTTTCTCTTCTTCTTCAGCTCCTTGGGTAGTTCAGGTTTCTCAACCGTCAGTGTATCTGTGTGAATAGTAACAAGTTTCTTTTTATTTGGAGTGGCCAATTTTGAGAAATAGGGGTGTTTCTAATCCCCACTGACAAGATGGTATGCAGAATGATGTCTTCATCTCTCTGCCATTGCTTACAAAGTCCCCATAATAATAATGCATTTGAACCTCCTTTATTCTGACACATTGGGAATAACACTGATCCAGATTTGTTAATTTTTTTTGGAGTGGCAGATTTCGAGATATAGGGGCGTTTCCAATCCTTACCAACAAGATAGCAAGCAAAATATGGTTTGTACCTTTTTAACATTACTTGTACGGCCCCCAAATAATAAATACAATTTGAACTCCTTCCTCCCGACACATTGGAAATAGCACTGCTCCAGATTTAGGATTGGCTGGATATGGGAAACTCAAGATTTTAGTAGTGATTTTTTTAAACCAACCATATAAGTTTGCAGGACAAATATATCAACTATCTAAAATATTTGAATAAAAGCAGTTGAAGAGATGAATACTTTGGAAGCTACAATTTTCTTAATTGTATTTAATTTGTTGCTTCTAAGAATTATCTTTTATAATTGCGATTTAAAGTTACTGTACATCTCAACAAAAGGATAATACTCAATATTTGGATGAGGTTTTGATATGGATTTAGACTAATATGAGTGTAATTTGTATATATACATTTATACATCACATTTACAATAATATATGAATCATTATGCAATCCCAGAGAGCATATAACCTGTGCTATGTTGTACATCATTCAAATGTGTATTGTAAAATAACATGATAATTATAAAATATTAAAGGCATCATGGTGTAGTGGTTCCGGGTCTCGTCTTTCAACAATAGAATGGTACGTTTGAATCCAACTCATGGAGTTAATTTCCCTCAGCAAGAAATTCATCCACATTGCGCTCCTGCACTCAACCTATGTTAGGTAATTGGGTACCTGGCAGGAATATTCATTCCTCAAAATGCTTGAACACAGAGTGCCTTGAGCAGTCACCAAAGTGGATACGTGCACTAGATAAATTGTATATATTGATATAAAATTTCCAACCTAATTGGTTTACTTCAGTAATTTATTGAACTCCGGAAAAAAATGAATACCAATGTTCCAACAGAAATTAATTTCTTCTAACCCACAATTATTCCACACACACCGTCATTGAACAGAAACAACATTAACATACACAGAATTCCATTTTCTTCTTGCTCAAACAAATGTTACACATTAAGGCACCATCACATGCATGCAGACATGCATTTTTTGGAATGAAATTTATAACATTAGAATTATCAAATGGGAAACATGCTTCAAACATTATCAAAAACATGCTCATTATTACTTTTCTGGTTAAAATTTACCATGCAAACAACACATATCACAAAGCAAAACATCCAAACAAAGTCCAACATATTTTGTGAAATCACATTTTTAAAGAGTATATAAAGCTTAATATAAATGCTAATTTTTTGTTAAATTGAACCAGAATTGTTGAGGAAGATTGAATAAGGTTGCTTTCCAATATCTCATGCATATCTCATGAAAATGATATTTTCGATAGTGTGTGTATGTCAAAAAGATTTTGTAAACATTACATACATTTTTTTAAATCATATTTTTATTGAAAAGAATACAACAAAATTTGCAAGTTCATTTGTGAAAATGGTTTTAAGCTAAAATAATGACTTGTGAGGAAGGGGAGAAAGCAAATGGGTTGAGAAAATAATGAATGCAATGGACAAAGTACAAAAAGTTCTAATAACCCTTTGTAGCATTGTGGACCAGTTCCATAGTTACTTACAGAAGTTATTTGGAAAAATATGATAATTATATTAGAACTGAATATATACCTTCTAAAGTAACCTTTATAGTTATTGCATAATTTCATTGGTATTTACGTATTTAACAAAAAATATTTTACAAAAAATATACAGCTCTCGATAATATGCATGCACAGAACATGGCAAGTCATTTGTGGAGAAAAATAAATAGCCAAAATATGCTGAATTGCAAAATCCAATAATCCACTGCAACAGACAATGTTCTCATAATTGTATGAAATAAAGCAACCAGAAAGGTACTTTGAACAACAAACTATTAATTACTATTTTTCCAAATAACATGAGTAACTATGAAATATACAAATACAAACATACAAATGAAATATGAAATGGAATGATGGATGTGCACTGCATGGTGATAACAAACAATTCATGATTTGCACAGAACTACCTCAACCAATGATGAAAAAGGATCGGTGGAGTGAAGTTGGGAAGGGGTATAGGGAGGGATGTAGGGGAAGGGGAATATGGGTATGGATATGAGGATATGGATATAAAGTATGGATATGGGGAAATATAACTTACTTTCAGAATCCCCATCGTTGCCACTATCATCTATGATATATGGTGAGTGAAGATAAAGCAAATGAGCATGGGATGATACACAGCAAACTTATTGACACTCCCTGTGATTATAATCACTTTCAAGCAACTTCCAACTTCGATGTGTCCTTTGCAAACTTTTAAAATTGACCCTTTTGTTGTTGCTTTGAAAATTAGGTCATTTTCATGCAATTATTTCCATTGGGATCCCTTTCGTTTCTTCCAAACGAGGGATCACAACTTTGTTGTCAGGTGATGTCAGGACATTTTCATTTGTGTCAAAGTTTAGAAAACACAAATATTTATATTTTCATAAATTAATAGTCTTATCAAATTATCACATTGTTGCCAGAAATCATGAAAATATTTGAAGGCAATCCTTCTAGAATTTACCGGGATAGGAAAAATTTCTAAAACTCAGTCTCTCTTTCCCCAGTTTTACATTCAGTTTCCATGTTTTAACTTTCAAAATTGTATTTCCTCTATATTTACTATGAAATAATGATCCCTTATAGATACATGTAAGACTTAAAAAGAATTATTGGAATATTATTTTGGGGAGTGTAAAAACATTCTTTCATAAATGCAGAAATGCATGGTACACTGCAAGCAATTGCTCATGATGCACACCAGCATGTACAGAAGAAACCAATTATAACTAGTTAAAAAATGGATATGATCAAAAAAATTCCTTGGATGACCTCGAAAGCTATTAAAAAATAGTATTGGTCAGTGAGAAAGTTTTTTTAAATCATCATTTTAATATTTTTTAAGCACGATTCACACTATTCATTACAAAAATAAGATTTGAAATGGAATGACAGGCCAAAGATCATCTGGAAATTACTTTATAGGTTGACTTTTCATTTCCAAAGGGTAGGTCGCTTGAGACCATCCAAACAATCTTTTTTTTTTTTTACCAAAGAAGATCATCATGAATTGGTTATAATAAGTTTCCATTGTACAGGGTGAATATGGCAGCACAATTTACAACTTACTACCAATGTTGCAGTCTGATGCTGCCTGGAGGCCAGAATTTTCTTGGCCTTGGCCTTTGAAATGAATGTATTTACAATTAATAAAGAGAAATTTGTGAAAGGGCATTTAAAAAAGAGCCACAAATCAGCAAATGCAGAGACATGTCTTGAGTGAATCCACCGTTTTAATATTTGTCCGTGTTTTCAATCTCCAGTACAATATCTCAAACAGCGATTTTCGAAAATATCAAAGTTTGAATGTGGGAATTTGGCAGAAGCTATGAGACTCACTTAGCAAGAAGTTTGGGATTGAAACTATTCCATTGTTTTAGAGCAGCAGTCATCTGCTTAGGCATTCAGCAGGTGAATGTTAATTTCATTGACTCCGTGCATTCATGTCATATTAATCATATGGACCATAAGACTTACTAGATTATGCTAATTTAACAAACCTGGGAGGTGTTTCACCAAGTCGTTCTTAAAGTTTCGCACAAGTTTACGTTTGATTGGTATCAATTCTTGCGCTGAATGCGCGCACTATTATGAATTATTACGCACAAGAAGGGGTACCAGTCGAACGTAAAGTCGTGCGTAAAGTCTTTCTCATCTTGGTGAAACACCTCCCTGATATTATTGGAAGATGTTTTCCTTGAAAATTTCATACAGAAGTAACACCAATGCAAAATGTTTGATATAAGAAAATGTTTATGTTTCAGGGATTTGACTTTGTATAATTCTTGCTGAGTTGTGGCTCATTTTAATAAAATGATGAATAAAATCTACAGTGTCTTTTTTATCATGTTCACATGAGGCAAACATTTGCCATAGCAAAGAAATAAACAGAAAAGTATATATTCAAGGCTATAGCAACTGTATGTAAAAAACTAAAATGACACATAATTGCAGTTTGAGCAAAGCCTCGAATGATGAGGAAAATGGCAAAAAAGTTCAATTATATCACAATAACTTTTGCCTAAATTTTGATTAAAATGATTTTTGCATGACAATTTTGTGACTAGAATTAGGTAAATCTTACCAAATATACACTTCAAGAGAAAAATGAATATTTTCATAGTCATATGACAAACTTAGCCTCATGTCAACAAGTCTGGTCTTAGGCAATATAATTCTGTCCTACAATAGATACAAGAAAATATATTGTAGCTTTGGGAGAAAATATGGTCATGCATGGCAGAAATTCACAGATCTGAAGATGATATATGGATATGTATGGATTTTCAAATTTCATTCTACATCTTTCTGCACCTGTTCGATGGTTCACACAACGTGATGTCACAATATGAATAAATATGCTATGAAACAGAATAGTTCATAAAGCATGGCAATAATTATTCAAACAGAAAGAAAAATGGAGGAAGAGAAATGAAAAACAAAGAAATGAAAAAAGAAGGGAAAAAAAGACAATATAAAAAAGATGTCAAAAAGACAAAAGGGACAAATGGAAAGTAGGGGAAATGAGAAAATCAATGCAAGATACATTGAGGGAGAGAAGGAAAGAGGGAGAGAAGTTGTAAGACATTGAAAAGAAGAAGGCTAATTGTAAGAAGATACAAAGAATCTATAATAAAAAGATAAGCTCACCTTTGTTTGGCTCCTCTTCTTCCTCCTCTTCTTCTTCTTCTATGATCTGTGGAATCGATGGTGCATGCTGGACACTTATCTACATTGCAGAAATGTGAAAATAAAGTTATGCAATAATTTATTAGCTAACAATCTTCATACATTATAAGCCCGGATATGAGTTCAGGTATTCTAGTATTTCAGATTGAACTTTGATTAGCATAGCACTTTTTGTTCGATAAAATTTTCATGATCAGTAGCCAAAGGGTTTATGAAACTTCTGTGAATTGCAAATCATAAATCACTTGAACAGTCCAAATGGTTATGTATGAATCTAGGCATGTTTACTAATAGATGTAAATTTTATGCATTCTTTATACACAAAAGTTATTCTATTTTTGACGATCCAAAAGCTTGCCTGACATAGCAACAAGCAATGTATGAAAACTAGATTCAAAGCAATGTAGTTAAAGTGATAACATTCTGTTTTAATAAGGAATATCATGTAATTAAATTCATTGGTAAAAACGTGCATAAATTTGAATCTATTAGTAAACTGGCCTATTGAAACAGGTTTTAAACATAGATGACATATATTCTAATAAATGTTGACGCTATGCAAACTTCATTAAAGCTAAATTTATGCACATGAACATTTCTGGTTTTGATGTACACATAGATCAATACAGAAATGTATGCTTACAATAGGTGGCGGAGGAATACTTGGAGCTGGCTCACTCTCCTCTTCTATGCTCTCTGATCTGTAAAGACAAGACACAAATGATTATATAGAAGCAGCAAATCAAAGTGATCACTTCATAAACAAAACAAAAGAAGTAAATCTCCTTCTCATATTAGCAAAACTTTGAAATCAATCAACAAAAGATGATTTGGCTGCACTGTCTCCTCTCAAATTTACCAGCTCTCGCATTTGATCAGATATAGATATGTGATTGAGCACCAACCATATTTAAAAGTTCCATTTTCAGAAGTCACTAAGGTTCGAAATCAAGTGAAATGTTAAAAAATACAATTTATGGTGCAATTTTGAAGTACATGTACTGATTTTCTTTTGTTATCAAAGCCACTTTTATACATTGATTATTCTTACAAAGAAATTGCAAACCGAGTAAATCCCATTGTAAGATTGGCAATGATGTACATTGTAGAATTTATTGTTTTAAGTCAAATTACAATGAACTTATCAAAATAACTAATTGTGATGTTTAAAAAAACGGCCATTTCAGTTACAAGGTGGATGTTCCAATATTAACCCTAACTAGGCCGGGGGGGGGGGGGGGGCCTCGGAGCCCCCCCCCCTCGACAGATTTCGCGATCGTTTCGCCGCGTGAAAATTTCTGCTTACGCTACTCACCGACTTTTTTCTTTCAAGTTTCCCGCAACTTTTAAGACCAATTTTATGGAAATCGGACCTACCGTTACGATGTTACGTAACATTTTATACACGCATGTCAGCCTCAAAACTGCTCCAAAACGTGATTTTGTGTACAAAGTCTATGCAAAATGTGTTTTTTCAATTAATTCATATAAAAATTCATATTTTTGCTTTCAGTGGCTAAAATCAATTCATTTTAGCATAATTATGCTTCAAAAATATTTGCAATAAATTTTGCTCAAAGAACAATAGAAAACAAAAGGTTGAAAAAACAATGAAATACATAAGAAATTGAAAAAACAATAAAAAACATAAGAAATTAAATTTTTCAATGCAATTTTTTTATGTGGAATTGTTAGATATGATACCAGGAATACCTATACCAAAAATTAGCTTTCTGTCACCAGTATTTTGTGATTTAGAGCACAAAATGCATTTTTATGCGTAAATTAGCATAATTAATTAATTAAAAATAAACAATGTATTTTTTCGAAAATCTGATAATGCAAATTCGTAGTTTACATGATACTCTACTCGCGTGCAAATTTTTGCGGCAATAGCGCGATCGACGGCCGAGAACAGAAGGGGGGCCTGGGAGGCCCTCCCCCGGCTATGAGAACTCCCAAAATAGCCCGGCCTAGTTAGGGTTAAGTTGACCATGCACATTTGATTTACAAATTTAATACATTCACTGCTGATTCAAATTTTGCATCCAACAATTCAAACTTTAAATACATTCTGATTATAACAACTGAATAAAGATCTATTTGAGAAATATAGGCAAGGTAAAATATATTTCACACAAGTAGTATAATTATACTTACATGGTAGCTTGCCTTCGTAAACTCTGAAATATATATAGTGAAAAAAAAGGTTTGAGTATAAAATTGTGAATGTGTGGCAATGGTAATAAAAATTTAAAATGGTATTAAATTCAATAGAAATGAATATACACCTCAAGGAGATGGAATAAATGATTAAAGAAGTTTTTCTTCTCATCAATTTATACAAATTAGCATCTTTTAAATTTCAGTTGTTAGGGCGATCCCAACTCAAGCTATACTTTCAGGGTACTCGCCTCCTTTGATTTTAGTACTTTGTCATGTTACTTTACATTGATTACGTCTGTGAAAAAGGAAATAAATGTTAAATTCAATCAATCAATCAATTTATGCTCCCCATCTCTATGTCATCCCAGGCACCACAAACATTCCTCTCTTCGTGCTCTGTTTATCTCAGATGCATGTACCTTTATTTTCTAAGAAATATCTCCCTGCAAATTACAGGACCTGCCAACTTAACTCATTCCACGTTTTCTTCGCATCAATGAACATCAGTTGGCCTGTTTCCTTTGCACTTTTGCACAGATTCGCTCGTGTACAGTTCCCATACAAACATGTACACTCCCTAAATAATGCAACACAGAGAGGGTTTACGGGTGAACGCACAAAGAGTTAAGGAAGATTGGTAAACAAGAATACTTACACCGCCCAGGTTCTGTGACTTTGCACTCATTGTGTGCTGTGACTTGAGAATCTTATTCAGTTCTTTCAGCTGTGAACACAAAATCAATTTATAATATAACAGATTAATGATATGGTACTTGGATCAAAGACAGTATAGTGTAAGCATATAATTTCTTAGCTATGTAAGTAAATATATCATTATTACATATATTGCTGCCACCTCCGTCTTCAAGCAACTGTCTTATTCCACTTTCTCCACCGCCGCCAACCTCTCCTTCCTCCCTCTCTGCTGTTCCTCTATCCCCTTTCTACTCCCCAATTTCCTATCCCTTCACTCCCTTCCTCAACCTTTCCATTTCCCGCTCCTCCTCCTTCATCTCTTCCTCTTCCACCTCGGCATCCTCAACCTCTTTGCCAACTGCCCCTTTCGACTGATTTCTTACCTCCTGCTTGTTCAATTACAGTGATGCTACCAAGATATATTCGTTTCCTTCAGATATCTTCCAAAGTATTCTTTTTCTCCTCTCTTTCACTTTCTCCAAATTCTTTTTTTCCTCCTCTCCGCCACCTTTTCACATTTTTTTCCCCCTCTTCCTGTTGCCTCTCATTATGTTCTACTCGACCTTTTCTTCCTTTTATTTCCCATTATCCTTTACCCATCTCCTCCTGCATATCTCTTTAAATATACATGAAAGCAATATTTCTCAAGATCTCTCTCCTCCAATTACCTCCTCATGCATTCTTCCACTTGGGTATATTTTAATCCTTCTGCTTCTCCTTCTTCCTCCATCCTTCCTTTTCATTTTTGCCTTCCCTTCTCTGTCTCCTTCATCTTTTCTCTTTCCTCAAACAACCCTCTCCTCTTACCCTGCTTATCATCACTTCCCCTTCCCCTAGTCCCTTCCATCTCCTTCTTCTTCTTCCACATCCTCCTCTTTCTCTTACTTCTTGTGGGTTCATCACAGTATTAGCTCCCAAGTTCTTTTTCCTCCATTTATCTCCTGAAGTATTCTTCAATTTTGGGTATCATATAATTCTTCTGCTTCTCCTCCTTCCTCCCTTCTTCCTCTTCATCTCCGGCTTTCCTTCTCTGCCTCCTTACTCCTCTCATCACTTCCCCGTCCCCTAGTCCCCCTCCTCCCTTCCACATCCATCTGTTCTTCCATATCTTCCTCTTTTTCTTACCTCTTGTGGGTTCATCACAGTGATATCTCCCAGGATCTCTTTCCTCCAGTTACCCCCTGATGTATTCTTCTTCTATAATTCTTCTGCTTCTCCTTCTTCTTCTGTCCTTTCTCTTCATCTCCATCTTCCCTTCTCTGCCTCCTTCACCTCTTCTCCTTCACCAAACAACCCCTTCCTCATACCCTCCTCATCACTTTCCCTTCCTCCCTTCCATCTCCTTCTTCTTCTTCCATATCTTCCTCTTTTTCTTACCTCTTGTGGGTTCATCACAGTGATATCTACCAGAATCTCTTTCCTCCAGTTACCCCCTGATGTATTTTTCAATTTGGGTATCTTATATTTTTTCTACTCCTTCTTTCTCCCCGCTTCCTCTTCATCTTCCCTTCTCTGCCCCCTTCACCTCTTCTCATTCCCCGAACATCCCTTCTTCTTACCCTTCTCATCACTTCCTTTCTTTCATCTCCCTCTTCTTCTTCTTCTTCTTNAAACTTTTTTTAAACCAATATGATATGATTCTCTTCTCTAAATTGATGGAAAGGAATGCCAAATGTAATGCATAAGTTACATTATTTTGTTTCACTCTAAAACTTTGAGGAATTAAGAAAAATAATGCATATGTGTGTTTTGGGTAGGGGTTCACATAATGTACTTTTACACACAACTGTATATGACAAAATGTTAATAAGGTCTAACATAACACATTTATTATAAGTACATTGCAATATCAGATCATAGAAATAGCAATAAAATATTTCTCATAAAACTTGCATGTTTAAGGTCTTTTAAGACTGGCCAAAATAATCACATGACTATTGAATCAAACAATCATAACGAAAATCACATTGAAACAAGTGCTCGAGAATAGAAATGTTTTTTTTTTTCAAAATAATAAACGTGCTGTCACTTTGTCTGGGTTTCTTTGTGTTCATGCCACAGTCCAATAAGAGTGGGTGTATGCCAAATGGTATGAAGAGAAATAAGTTAAATGTGAAAAAAGCAACAAGGAAGTATACCTTAATATAAAAATGGATATTCTAAGGAAAAGTGGAATGTCTGTTACACAAATGATGGTGCATATCTTAGAAAAGATTTTCAGAAATGCACTGTTATTTACAAAACTGACATGACCCTTCCTTCCACAAGTTTTCTTTCACATCCTCCTCTTTCCCTTACCTCTTGTGGGTTCATCACAGTGATATCTCCCAGAATCTCTTTCCTCCAGTTACCTCCCGATGTGTTCTTCAGCTTGAGTTTGGGTCTCTTTTGAGTGGATTCCAAGCTGGATGTTGATCCGCCGGTGGACATCAGTTTATCCTGGGTGGAATTCTGAAACAGAAGAATATTTAGTAATAATAATATTAGATGCAATTTTTATTGATCGAAATCCATCCTGCTGGATGATCATGCCGCAGAAGAGAACAGAGTACTCTCAAGGAAAGTTGGATGAAAGATTAAAAAATGCTACTTGTGTTGGAGTTTTGAATAATAGGCATTGAAAAGGTAAGTCTTGAAATAGATAAGAGAGCAAAGCGGATGGGCCATGAACAAAAAAGAAAATATAACACAAGAAAAATGATACTAATCTTAAATAACCTGGGGAGAGAGATGATAGATATTTAATGATAGATATCTAAAGATATTTGTAAATATGTCAGTATCAAGTCGTATAGTTCAGGTTTAATTAGGGGTTTTGTAGGAAAGTTCAAATTAACTTCAAATTGCAGTTGGTCAGCGCAGGTCAATAGAAATCATTGTTGCATGCTCATTCATCGGTTGTGACCATTACAGAATAAAATTTTACACTGCAAAAGGTTTGTTTGTGGTTTACTTGAATTTAATAAAAAGCCCTGAAAGGCCACAATTAAATAACTAACATTGTAAAAAGGTTCATCCTCATTCAATACTTGTGAAAAGTAAGACATAAATCCTTTAATCTGAAACAAGTTTTTAAAAAAAGGGGCAATTGAGGAAAAAATAATTTGTGGTTGATTTGTATATTGCAACAATCTCTGGGCTCTCTGTGAAATTGATATTCAAAATTCTTGTTTAATAATTGGTCAAAATGATAAAGAAATCATTTCAATTTGAGAAGCTTTAAAATCAGGGTAGCTAACGGAGATAGGATATCTCGAAGATAACATACCATAGCCATGTTTACAGGGAAGTAATCAGAGTCACTCCAACCGCTAGACTGGATGCTATCCTGCGTTGCTCTACGAGCCACATGAGGGCGCTGTTGAAGAGGAGTCGGAACAGGAGGAGGTTGGCTTCTCTTGATCTCCCTGACATGAGAGGCAGGAAACCAACCTTGTTCTTCATCGTCCTTACGTCCTTCCCACCATTCATCTTGCTGTAAGGTACAACAAATGCAATATTCTTATTTAACTACAATAGTCTCATTTACTAAACTTTTTTTAAACCAATATGATATGATTCTCTTCTCTAAATTGATGGAAAGGAATGCCAAATGTAATGCATAAGTTACATTATTTTGTTTCACTCTAAAACTTTGAGGAATTAAGAAAAATAATGCATATGTGTGTTTTGGGTAGGGGTTCACATAATGTACTTTTACACACAACTGTATATGACAAAATGTTAATAAGGTCTAACATAACACATTTATTATAAGTACATTGCAATATCAGATCATAGAAATAGCAATAAAATATTTCTCATAAAACTTGCATGTTTAAGGTCTTTTAAGACTGGCCAAAATAATCACATGACTATTGAATCAAACAATCATAACGAAAATCACATTGAAACAAGTGCTCGAGAATAGAAATGTTTTTTTTTTTCAAAATAATAAACGTGCTGTCACTTTGTCTGGGTTTCTTTGTGTTCATGCCACAGTCCAATAAGAGTGGGTGTATGCCAAATGGTATGAAGAGAAATAAGTTAAATGTGAAAAAAGCAACAAGGAAGTATACCTTAATATAAAAATGGATATTCTAAGGAAAAGTGGAATGTCTGTTACACAAATGATGGTGCATATCTTAGAAAAGATTTTCAGAAATGCACTGTTATTTACAAAACTGACATGACCCTTTTCCCACAGAAGCTCCAACATGTTTGAATTTGATTTACTGAACTTAATTTATTTGTAACAATGAAAAAGAATTCATCCTTACCTTGCCAATGACCTCAATCTCTTCTCCAACGCTGAGATTAAGCTCTGAATCCTTGGTCGCTCTGAAGGCTGTGATGACAGTGATCATGGTTTTGATCTTGTTCTTCCTCTTCTCTCGTCTCTTCTTCATCTGTCTCTTCTTTCTCTCCTCTCGACTCAGTCCGCTCAGATCCTCCTCCGGCTCCTCTTCTTCCATTATCACAGGCTGAAATAGAATCAAGTCGGAAAATTATTTGATTCGAATAAAATAATGGGAGTTTTACTTCATTCACAAGAATCAAAAGAGATCCTGAAAGAAGTTCATCTGATTGGTAGAGATAAACTTTCATGGAAATTGTTCATTACACAGTTTGGAAAATTATATGAGTGGCTTCCGTGTGCATATACTAATATTGCAAAATGATTTATAGCACTGGGTATATTAGAGACTAATATTTGGGACCAAAACAGCAGAAAAAATCAATTATATAAACCATAACAAGGGCAATGCAGTTTATATTCTGTATATGTTACATAAACTAAAAGCCAAAGCTTAGCTTCCCCAGTAAAAATAGGAAAGTAAACTGATTATCACCATTGTTGAATGTAATTAAACAAATGTGCAAAATTGATCCATCGCGTGCAAGGGGTTAATGAAGATTAATCAAAGCAATAACTTCTTTCTCATTATTTTTGTGGCAAAAAACACTCATAACTCATGGCCTCAATTTTCTGCAAAGACTGAAAAAGTTTAAAAATGTGAGAAAGGACTCACAATTTTACAGCATAAATGGTTAAATGACTGATTTAGAAATAAAATTTGTACACAAATTATCATGTATAACACAAAGATCTCCAAGAGAATTATCCACTGCCACAGATATTGAGTAAGAATATTACACGTCTCAAACTTTAGTAAAAAGAGTAAAAACGAAAAACAAAATTTCTAAAATTTGAGTAGATCTTAGAGGGATAACTCAAAATCATAGGTCTCATATTTGAGATGAACTTACAATCTTAGGAACCTGAGGTACTTCAAGAAAGTTAGGAGGAGAACCCGGGAAAGCACCAAACGAAGAAGTCACACTCTGATTAGTGATCAAAGACATCAAGTTAGTATCACTTAAGGGTTGAGAGAGATATTAGTTGAAAATTACACGCTAAACACAAAAATGTTAAATCAATAATTCAAAAGGTTAGAGAGTGAGAATATTTTTGAGTGGTAAATTTGCCATTTAAAATATTAATTTAGCATTTTTAAAAAAGGCAGTCTCTCCTCACTGTTTAATTTTATTTTTGAGTTTTTAGAGTTTAGGAATTGGTAAGGTAGCTGGGACAATGCTATGCTCAGATATACTTTTACAAATGCTGTTCAATTTTAGACAACATTATTCCATTTTACATATAGTATAATATTATCTTTATAGTTTTTTGTAAATGTATTTGTGAATGAAGCATAAAGAAATCATTCTTGTATTAGAAAAGGAAAAACAGGTTATCATGACAAGGCACAAATTTACACGAGATTTACAAGAAATAAACAACTTTTATCAATTGTTAAACAGAGAATCCAGATGTTAGAGAACTCCAAATAATTCAAATGGCGAACACAAAAAATATCTAAACACTATAATAAACACATATTTTCAGTATTATTTCGGCACTCTACCAGTAAAAGAATTATCTAAATGGTTTGGTAGAACCCATAAAATTTTGAAAGCGTATCTCATTTAATCTTGAGTTCCAACGAGCATAGCATAATAGACATTATAAAGAAATATAAATTGGGAAAAGTAATCCAATCTTACACATAAAAAAAAGAGAGTGTATCATTATTCATTTCATCTGGGGAATAGCACTGCAGTTATCATTTGGAAATATCTTAAAGGGGAACTACACTCAGACATTAAATTGTTTTCATTAAATGAAGAAAAATAAGATGAACAAACTGTGAAAATATGAGCAAAATCAGATTATCCATTCAAAAGTTATGAATTTTCAAAGTTTTGATTGGCCCCTCATCGGCTCCTTAAATTGGCAAACGTACAGGCACAAAATGGCTGCCAACATGGAGAACTCTCCATTCGTTTTGTACACAAAATTTTACATTTTCCTCTTTTTCCAGAAAAGTAGACAAACTTTTGTTTCTTCGATTAAATATATTATAGCCACATCAATTCTGCAAGCATTCCAAAAAGAATGGTGTTGATTCCTCTTTTGAAATATGATATTGATCCATTTTCAATAAATGTATATACAAAGTGAATGAGGAGTTCTCCATGTATGATATCACAGATAATGCTAATTTGCTATACGCATGCCAATTCAAGGATGCCCAGCACATGTAGAAATGATAACTTTGAAAGTTCATAACTTTGGAATGGATTTTCCGATTTTGCTCAAATTTTCACATTTTGTTCATCTGATTTTTCTTCATTTACTGGTCGTATATTATTGTCTGGGTGTAATTCCCCTTTAAGTAACTTGATTAAAGAACATAACTTATAAAAGCCGAGTTCAAACTCCAGATATTGTAGGCAATAGCATGCATTTACCTACTTCCCATTAAAAAATAGAAATAAAAAAAAAAAAACCCCAGACATTATTACAATCCTGGAAAAGGGGGAAAAATATCACTTCACGATCAAGTCATATTAGTGCACCCAAACTTCAAACAGCATCCAGAAATAAATTAATGAATAACAAAAGACGGATTAATAAAACAACCACCCACAACAGATTGGAATCATTGGTTAGGATAGACAAAAATGATACAGTGATTCAACCCATTGACTACTGGAACAAGGTAGTCCCTGCACAAAGTCTATGGGAAATACATGATTCAGGAGTCAATAGGTTAAGATGAATACATACCACTCTACTAGGTCTTCTCATTCTAGGGCTTCCTGTCGGTCTCTGAGAGAGTTTCTCCTTCTCTTGTTCACTCTAAATCACAAGTATAGAAACATACTCACATAGAAATGAATATATTCAATGTATGAATAATTGTGTAAATCAATCAAATATTTATATATATAAAGATATACAAATCTCAAATGTAAATGATATTCTGGCAAGTATAAGCCATCATTGACTGTTTACAGCATATAAATATACCTTTAGAACGTTTAAATTAAAAATACATAAATGCATCCTTATAATTCATCTGTTTAGAATAAAAGAAAGGTCGCAAAATATATCTTGCATGATATTTTTTATTGAAAAATGGTGAGCATTAAGAATGGGAGTAGGTATTGACTAATTATTCAGTATTATTAATCTCTAGCCTGCCACTGTATTCATTAATGCTACTATAAACATGAATATCATTTCTAACATCATCATCATCATCATCATCATCATCATCATCATCATCAATCATCAACATCATCCTCATCATCGTTGTCGTCGTCGTCATCGTCGTCGTCGTCGTCATCGTCGTCGTCATCATCATCATCATCATCATCATCATCATCATCATCATCATCATCATCATCAATCATCATCATCATCAACAGCAGCAAAAAGAATACATCTTACCCTTGAGCTTTCAAAGAGATTGTTGAAGAACGTCATTGCAGAGCCAGCAATGCTTTCCTGTTATAAAAGATTAAAATGTGCCATTCAGTTACTCACTCATTTTTGTCTTTTAAAATGTTATATCATTATTATTAATCAAATGCTTATGTTCAATGCCATGATGATGCATCACATTTAATTCGCATTATTCATTTCTAAAAATTTCAAAATATTTTTAATAGAATTGATCAATTCAAAAACTCTAGACCATGAATGTAAAGATCAAGAAGCAAAGATTAAAAAAACATAACAGATAATGTTTTCATAATAATATAATAATAATATAGATTATTTCTATAGTGCTAAAAACAGAGAATACCACAGCGCTTTACAATTTAACTATATAATGATTTAACTATTATATTTTTTAACATAAGGTCTACATTCAAGTAAAACCTAAATACATGGATGTCAAATTTTTAATTACACATTATACATTTCATGGAGACAGAACCGCCGACACAATCCAACAATAAAGAAGAACAAGAAGAAAAAAACCCAGCAAATACGAACAATCAATTCAAAAGATAAAGCAAGTAAAATTTCTTATCGTTGCAATTCGTCTTAATACGATGACTTCTTTTTACTCTTCTTTATCTTAACTCACTGGCATATCCTAAATTTACGATTTGGAATTGTATTGAAATTTGAATGAATCCATACCTCTTGATCAGGTTTCTTCGCAGGATTACTATCTTTCTCAGATTCTTTGTCTGTACCAAGCTTGTTGAATGCCTCAATAGCGATGGCAACAAACAAACTGAAAAGAAAGCAAAATGAAATAGAACAATTACGATTAATCCTCCTCCTCATCATCATCATCATTATCATCATCATCATCATCAACATCATCATTATCGTCGTTGTTGTCGTCGTTGTCGTCGTTGTCGTTGTCGTTGTCATCATCATCATCATTATCATCTTGTGTCAACCATTTCCCAAAGTCAAGTGCAGTCTAGATCCATTTTTTCACCATTGCCAGGTTCCTCTTGGTACAAGATTGTAACATTGCAGTGCAGAAGAGAAGAAACAGTCTGCATGTCCTACCCACATTCACACTCTGCAGAGCTATATGTGTACACCCACTTTTTCATGTCTGTCTTTCAACTTCCCATGTGCGATCTTAATCTGTTCAAACTACACCAGAAGATCCATGGCAATTTTGAGAGTGATTGTCATATCTGGATCCCCCAAACTCTCATCCCATAATTAGACCAAACAAGTTCATAAAACTATGGTTACGAAAAAGAAGGATGGAATTCATATCATTTTTAGTTTATATTTGGTGAACACTCATCCTTGCATACTGAAGTTCATAATCATCATGATAATATACAATAAAGGAAACATAAGCTTCAGGAAACATTTTGAATAGCTTTATCTATTAATCTATTCATTTATTTTATTCATTACATTTCCTTTTAACAGAGCAGCCCCATCAGTAATCAATGTACTCTTCCTCCTGAGGCCCTGTATATAGTTTTGTCTAATGTGTAAAATAGATGAAGAACAGTACTTTTCTTATAATTATGGCTGCTTCTCAAGCTCAATACACCTAAATTGTCTTGTCAAATAATTAGTAATACCCCTAACGATATACACACATTGGAATAACTCAATGACAAGTGATATAGGCCTTATCATGGATTATCTTTACATTAAAGGACATATGAATTATGTTCACACACACTAACAATCATATAGTGATTGGTAAATCTATACTTACTTCATGACAACAAGATTGATGGTCGTGAAGCAACCCACAAAGTAGATACATGCCCACTGGTTGGTAGCGACCATTGCCTGGAATGATGTTACAAATATTGATTATAAATGCATATTCATTTCGCATATCATTTCAAAACAATCATAGTTTGCTAATGGCGAAAACTAATTGATTGATTTTATTTTCCATTTCAATAACAATCAGGATAACAATAAATAAACATTGACAATTTAAGAAATACATAAATAAATTGTTTGATATGACAAAAATCGCACACAAATATGTTCACGACAATCGTTGACAAATGGGAAAAAAACGTCATTTGAATGCTCGAAGAATCGGGTCATCACAATGGAGGGGCATGCAAAAAAAAATCAAGGCTTGTAAGATGCATACCCCTTAATCATTTTAACATTATTTTATTTACCTGATGTAAACATATAGATATTAGAGCAAAGTACAATTGATTATTGATATATATACTGTATTTGAAACGTTAAATTATTTGATAACTTCCTAATTCTATATTGATTTAGAAAAAAAAGTCAGACACAGTCTGCAAGTTTGGGAAAAATATGCAACCTACAGAAAATTAAATTTGTCTCAAAAACTTAATATGGGAAAAATCAATCATATCCAATCATCTATAAACTAGACATTGTTTACAGTCTACTTATATTGCTTAATGTTGCCTGATTATTTCGGGGGTTTGTTTTGATGGCCGTTTTCTCCTCTCTTTTTGATGGTGAGGGATAGCGCATGTATACTCACTGCATTCATGATCTCATGCCAATTGCTTGTAGTCACGATCTGAAATACCATCAGTAAGGCACATCTGAAGGAATAATATATGCAGAATTTTTTTAAAGGTTTGACACCTCAAAGAAGGACAGGTACAAAGCTTAACAGCACACCAAGTAATATTTCGTAATATTCACTGAAAATGGAAGTGGTGAAGAAAAGCACCCACCCATTGTCAACGTAGTGATTGTTGACAACTTAAGCACATTCCAATAGTTGTTTAATCCACACAACATGAAATCAAGGAATAAATTATACTTTGCAGATTAAAGGAGTAGGACAAATGGCTAGCACGTTGTTCATCAAGGCATTGTCACGTATTAAAAGATTTGAGCAAAAAGAAAATAGAGCATTGTAAAGATTTTTTTAACACTACTTTTGAGGTTTTAAAAATAATACTACAACCTACAAAATGTTTAAAAAAATACAATCAAACTATATTTCTCTCCAAAACAGTTGCGATTTCTTAGAAACAGAGTCTGCCATTATTGGCTACTCCAAATCAACATGGTTCTTCATTATAAAAGCATCATATACATAATGAACGAAAAAATTAAATAACTTACGAGAAGGAGTCAAATCCAATACCACAGTTATACTCGTATACCCCAGAGTCAAAGCTTGTATCAGGAGTGATGCCAAAGAACAGCTCCCAGCCTAGCACAGATGCAAAGAAGCTACAAAACAAGATGACAAAATTCAGTCAAAATCTCTAAAAGCTGTCAACAGGATATAACCCCATTGACTAATACATTTCAGTTATATTAGAAAATTTATAGACTTTCCTAATATAAGTGTTGCAGTTTTCAAATTCCAAATATTCCATATATCTTGCTGCCTTGGTTTGAGACTTTCCTGTAATAGCTTGTTATTACTCATATAAGATACGAATAGCTGTAATTAGTCCCAAATAATGCTTCATTTTCTTTAATTATCATACTTGGACAACTCTGATTCATGCAATTAACAATGTTTCCAAAGATAAATTGTGATTTTAGAATGAATACCCATTTTGACTGTAAAACCAAAACAAAAGCTTTGGGAAATGAGCTGTACCAAATTATGCTGCCTGTGGTTGAAACCATGTAGGTAATATTTGTCGGCATATATCATAAATTGTTAAACAGACACTTTGGAAAAAGTGTCTACACAAACATATTAACTGATAATTCTTGCCAGGAAACCTACAACATTCCAAGGGGGTCTTGTTCAAAAGTTGCAATCGATTAATCGGAACATGCGAATCAAAATCATTGTTTCACACACATCTTGTTAAATGCACATACCGTGTGTTAATGAATAAGCATGTTACAATTTGCAAAGTTGCAGTTGATTCACAGTCATTTTTGAACAAGATTGATAGACACAATAATGAAAGTGCTATGAGCGTTTAGTATTGGAGTGCTACTTGCAATAGGGACAATAGGTGCTTATAAACAAGGGTTAGATGATATTCTTACATGATGATGAAAACCAGGATGATCAGATCAAACATAACAGGAAAAACCTTGGTAGAAAGCAGGATCACAACTTTCTTGGTCTGTTCAGAAAAAAAAACCAGAACAAAAAAATTATAACTTTGTTATTTTATTCTTCTTGTGACAGTGATAAAATCAAATTTAGGAAATGAAATGCATTCCAAAAAATACAAATTGATAGAGAGCTCAATTGATTAGGAATTTCATTTATTGAAAAATATTTGATAGATTGTCTGTTTGAAATGTACAGGACCCCTTTGAAAACCAGCAAAAAAAATTAAACTGAATACAGAAATATAAAGATTGGAGAACATGATATGAATTCTGCAAGAATGATCACTGTCTGTGCTGAATTATGAAAACTCAATCAATTTGGTGGCAGCAGTGGGATTTCCTCAGGAAACTCCATGCAAGATCAAACTCCCATGTAGACTAGATAGTATATAGTTAAGAATTACTCATATGTCATTTCAAATGTTACATGCAAATTCAACAAAAATATAAGCAGAATAACACACAGTTCTTTGAAACATTTTAACAATCGTATTACATGTATCTAAAATAAAAGACCCCTTTCACAATGGTTAATTACAATTCTTGTTATCGCCAATACACATAAAGTATATGGATGCTACAATTAACCTCTATTTACAATGCATTGTGGGACAGCTTAAGGACCAACCCATTTCTGGTTGCCATAGCTTTAGCTCACAGAACTTGGAGTAATCTGATCTTTGTGAGCTGAAGCTTCATCCACTCGTCCATATACTTGATTTTCGTAGTTGTTTCTTTCTTGTCTTGATTGTCGTAAGAACATTATTTGAGGTTTCCTTATTTTCTCATTTCTAACTAATGCTTATTATCGGTTGTTGTTGCGAAGCTGCCATGCATCGGAAGTGATTGGGGCCCGGAAGTGGTATAAAATTTCTCTGGTAAAGCCACATCCAGGTATTTGTATTGGCGATACCTAAAATTAGCACATTCAAGAGTCTAAAAAGTTCTCTAACAACATTACCTGCGCAGAGTTGAATCCCAAACGCAAAGCAATAGCTACACCAGAGATGACGTTACACAATCCATAATAGGCAGGCTGCACAAAGTAGATGGGTATGTTGGATGCTAGACCAATAGCAATCATTGTAATATCAAGGAGCTCGACTGCCTGCATTAGGTTCTTGCCTTCAGACATGATGCGCAGTATCACTTCCACCTGAAAATAAATAAAGATGGATCCATGAAATATAATAAGTAATCTCCCTTCCTTCTTTTGATACTTCTTCTTCTTTACTTTATCTTTATTTCCTTTCTCATAAATTGCAGAACATTAATTCTGAGTGATATCTCAAAGATTTCATGGACGCTTGAAATCATCTCCCACATCTAATGATCATAAGAATAACCACAATAACCCTGTAGTATTCTCCTGAATTTACAAACAAATGCACAATTATAGTTACTGCAATGTATAAATTGACCTATTACTATTTCAGTTATTAAAATCACTGGTTATAATTATCCCAATGACTTCTGAATTATGTAATTTCGATAGACTTTGCGCAGGAACTCCCCAGTTCCAGTAGATAATGGGTTTACCTATTATCTTTTCACTCATTAAAATGTACAAGATATAAACATGTTCTCCATGATGTTTTATAAAAGAGAATTATAACAGAGATTTTATGAAAATGAATTGAATTAAATTGACAAATGATTGACTTACTGTAAAGATTGCGAGAATAACTGTCTTGAGAATCTGTACAGTCATCCTTGCTGTTTCATCCATATTGTGCCATCTCAGACAAAACAAAATACTGTAAATATAATAGGCAGGAAAATGAGTGTGTGAAATAAAACATGAAATATACATATTTGGACCTATCCTTTGTCTAGTGGATCTTACAGAAATGTTTGCTAAAAAGTTATATGAATTTCATGAGTTGAAAGATACAGTGTACATGTATTTCCTGCCAACAATTTGGAGGAAGTTTAGGAAAGAACATGGTCACAACTTGAGACCAATACAAAAAAAATTATTGCAAAGGATTAAACCCTCACGATTCTCCAATCTTTCAAAATGGATTAGAATAAAATACATATTTGATTAGTTTAATACATAATTATGTTTTTACAAGAAACAAAGTGCTATTATATATTAAAAAAACTGACCTAATGCACTTCAAATACAGAGCTAATGCTCAATTTGCCAAGTCGTAATTTATTATGGAGGCGTCATGGTGTAGTGGTTCTGACTCTCGTCTTTCAACCCGAGGGTCGTAGGTTCTAATCCCACCCCTGGCGTCAATTTCCTTCAACAAGAAATTTATCCGCATTGTGCTGCACTCAACCCAGGTGAGGTAAATGGGTACCGGTAGGAAGGTATTCCTTGATTGCAGTGAGTGCCGAATGTTAGCCATGCTATAGCCGGGTAATAATGTACAGTGCGCTTAGAAACACTTCTTATTATGCGCTATATAAATGTTGTGTATTATTATTTATTATACAGTGCTTTCGTGAATTTTCCTTGTACATTGAATTATTGTATATTGGTTGGAATAACAAAGGAAATCTAGATTCTTTGCATACAACTACAAAGAAAAGTATTTGCAAGAGCTGCAAAATGCTTCATTTCTTACGTGTGTGTCAGGATAAGCACAAGAACAATCCTGGAGAAAGCACTTGATCTTACAATCCTCTGGCCAAATGACTGAATGGCGTACACACATTTAGAGCTGCTTGTCTCCTAAATAAAACAAGTAAAAATAAGTTGGCACAGACGAACTGAAAAATATCATGATGGACAGGAGTAACTGGAGGATCTATACTAGGTCTCGGCAGTTTAGCCAACCTGGTAGGTAGGTAGGTAAAAATAAGGAAGAATTTAATAATGATAATGACTATTAGATATAAATTGATCTTTATAAGTGAAATATGAAATCAATCTCTCATCAACTTAAATTAATCATCTGTGGAATAAAAAAAACTGTTACAATGAAGGGACACAAAATGACCTTTTTGTCCCTCTGATAAAAGCCTGTTCTTTCTAATTTTGACCTCAAATAACCATTTGCCCTGACTATCCCCTAAAATTGTCTACGGTAGCCTCTACACAGTACCAGTGGTTGCATTCATCAGCCATAAAAGGAACAGAAGTATTTGGGCAGAATGCACTAAGTCAATTGCCATTAACCTGGGTTGTGTTTCATAAAGCTGTGCATAGATCTAGGCACGACTGTACAATCGACTGGTGATCCTTTCTCGCACTCAATGATAACTCCTGGTGCTTGAATCGCACAGAAGAAAGAATCACCAGTCGTTCGTACAGTGGTTCGTAGATCTACGCACATTTCCACCGGAATATACACTCAACACCTCCCAATGGAGTGAAAATTTTCCAACAGGGCTACAAATGCCCAGCTACATAACGTTGATTCAATATCAAATCCAAACAAATATCTCAACTATATATAGTAAATCTCTGCAATTTGAAGTAAACAAATGATCAAGTCTAATGAATCTACTGTAATTATCATACCATTTCATAGAACTTGTCTTCCTCAAACTCAAAAGAAAGTGCTTCATTGAGTCTAATGGTCCATTGCAGCGAATCGACCTGTCCGTCATCATTCTGATCAAGATAGTCAATCAGCTGTAGGTTCATCTCTTCTGTATGCTGTAACATATATCAAAACATGAAGCAAAATTCAAATAGATTTATATCCATTTTGCACATTTTTATACAAAACATTTAAAGTGAGACTGCTTATATTACTTTCTATCTGTTTCCCCAAGTTTGCATCTTCAGTTATCAGTTTCATTTGGGTATGACCTTTAATTTTTAGCTAGTTCTTGGTTATATTTTCATATATAAATTCCCAATTCAACTTCTCCCAGGCTATTCCACATATATCCAACATATATTGTGGACATATCATTTGTCATGAGAGGTCCCAAAAATGAGGAGAAGTAAGTGAGCAATTAGAACCCTACAATATCAATATCTTACACACATGTCACTAGGATGACCTTCTGTATTGGTTCTGCATTATAATGGATGTCTAACATTGTGAAAAGATCAAAGGAAACATCCATCAATCTTTTTATATTCTTCAACTTTTTATCATTCTCTTGAAGACACTAGTGAACAATCACTGTGAGCAGAAGGGACAAAGGATTTAGACAAAATAAGGAACTTCGACTTTAGCATTTAAAATAGCTACATGTACACGATTTCCTTCCTTCCTACTCAGTGGAAAATGTCAAACATGTGTTGCACCTGTTCAGTAAATAAACAGGGAACTACTTTTTAAGTACATGAATGCATTGTGAAGGCTTGAATAAAGTTGCTTACTTTGTCCAATTCCTTTTTCCCTTCTGACCACAGTGAATACAAGTTAAACTGAGAAAACATATGGATGCACAATTGCATTGGTCCACTGAAATTGTTGAAAAGTGAAATGATAATGAATGCTGGTTGGAGAGACTGATAAAATCAATGGTTTCCACTCGCTTATAACAGCAGTTTGAGAGTTTCTACTCACATGTGGTTTTAGGATTCTCAACAGCTTCAGAAACCTTCCATCGTCTTTTGGTAGACTACCCTGGCCAAGTGGGTCCAAGAGATTCCAAGCCTTGGCGAGTTCAGCTCTCTCTCGAGCTCGCTCTTTCTTTACATGCTTCTTGGCAAATGACCTGCAAGTTAACGATAAGACCAGTCAACTCAATTTGTTTTGTTTTATTCATCTGATTAACAGTGATAATCTGTGGTTGACATTTTGACAGTTCTGAGATATAGATGCATACTATGAATGAGTCATAATTGCCAATATTATCATTACGATCATCATCACCAAAACCATGACCGCCATCACCGTCATCATCACCATCATCTGCACCATCATCATCATCATCATCATTGTCATCACCGCCACCACCACCACCACCACCACCATCATCATCATCATCAACATTACCATCCTCAACATTATCATCATCATCATAGTCATCACCGCCACCACCACCACTATCATCATAATCATCATCATCAACATTATCATCATCCTCATCATCATCATTATCACCATCATCACCATTATTACCAATATCACCAGCGTCACCATTATTATTATCATCATCATCATCGCCATCATCAAGATCCTGACGATCATCATCATCATCATCACCGCCACCACCACCACTATCATCATCATCATCATCATTACTACCATCAACTTCATCTTCATTATCTTCTTCTATCTTCTTCATCATCATCATCATCATCATCATCATCATCATCATCATCATCATCATCATCACCACCACCACCACAACCACCACCACCACCACCACCACCAACATCATCATCAATATGTGCATCACCATCATTATCACTATCATCATCATAATTATCACCATCATCATCATCGTCAACGTTAGCATCACCACCATCGTTATTGTTATCATCACCACCAATAACTTACCAATAGCTAGCATGATGGCTGTGAGGAAGAACACACCCACAAACAAGAAAATGCCAAAGTAGAGAAAGTTCCAATGGCTCTTTGAATAGAGATTAACATCATCATCATCATCATCATTATCACTCCCACAACTTACCAATAGCTGTCCACAATGATAGCTAGCATGATGGCTGTGAGGAAGAACACACCCACAAACAAGAAAATGCCAAAGTAGAGAAAGTTCCAATGGCTCTTTGAATAGAGATTAACATCATCATCATCATCATCATTATCACTCCCACAACTTACCAATAGCTGTCCACAATGATAGCTAGCATGATGGCTGTGAGGAAGAACACACCAACAAACAAGAAAATGCCAAAGTAGAGAAAGTTCCAATGGCTCTTTGAATAGGCTGGAATCATCAGATCCTACACAGAGGAATAAAAATAAAAAATAAAATGATATATTTATCCATCTATACATTTTTCTATTCATGAATTTATGAATCAATTTATTTTTTAACTAGAACAATCCCAAAATTAAGAAGATGCAATTTGCTGCATAAATATTCGAATGTTATTTGATCCTAAAAAGAAGAACACAAAATGATAACATGCATATATAACTGATACACAAAATTAATCAAAATGAAGAATAAAGATACCAAGAATTGAAAAGAGGTGTAAGGTCCCTTTTAAGGATTTCTGAGAAAACGTGTTTTTCTATGCAAGTTTGTGCATGCGTCTACAGATATCAATATTTAATTTACAATATCTTCTTTTTACTGCTTAATATATATTCTGAAATGCATTTGAAATTTATAGGGCAAGATAGATAATGAACCAATGTTAATAACTAAAATTTGAATGAAAATGGATCTAACCCCTTTTACACATTAGATATTCATATACAACTACCTGCCATCTGCAAAGAACGTCAACAATAGGATTAATGCCATTTTAATGCATGGTATAAGAATATGATATTAGCAAGTCATATGTACATTCAAAATGAGATTAAAATTAATGACTTACAGGATAGTTCTCTGTAGATAGTAGCACAAATAATCTCAGAGAAGTGATCCCCACATGATCAAAGGCTCTGTGAATGATAGAATACAAAAACATTGTAAATTCATCTCTTTTTATTTCTATGCAAACATCAATAAGATACAGGCAATACATATGTAATCACAATTTTCTTTTCACTGACTTCCAACAAACATGAAAAAATATTACAAAGATTTACGAAATAGTGATGAAACAAATGTGGGTGTATAAAGTATCGACTGCCCATTCATGTCAAAGCATTTTTAACAGCATTCTGTATCATTATTACTGTTTATCATCCATTGTTATTTGCGTATTAACATGAATTGTAATAATTGGCCTATAACTTTATATGGGGTCCAGACAACTGGGTCTGAAATAGGGAAGCGTATATAGAGAAGACGCATGCATTAAAAAAGCCACAAACCTAACTTGGATTTCGGCTCTCTGCGTTGATTGTGAAAGAGGCGCTTATTTCCTTCTTAATACTTAACTAGTAAGCCATATCATGTCTGTTAGATATAATTTGGGTTGATTTTATATACTTAGGTGATATAAAAATTACATTTTCTTAGCTCCGATAGCCTTGGAGATACAAAAGGAGTATATATGACTCACCCAACATAAACATCAGTGGTGTTGCCTGTACAGTTGGAGCTTTCTGATTCTATATCATGATAAGTGTCTGTGTACAGGTGGACTCCGATGGCAGAAAACAATATGATGAACAAAACGATGATGAAAAATACCTGAAAGTGATACCAAAAAAGAAGAAGTTTGTGATTCATGGTCTAAATAACAAGGTTAAAATCTGAATTTAAAAGCATTTTTATCATATTCAGTATGATAGAATTACAGTAATCGTTCTGGAGTAAAGAACAAACAAACATTCACACACACACACACACACATATACACACACATACTTTTATAATTTCATAATTTCAAATAAAGAGAAAACATGAATAATTGAAATTTCTATCTAAATATTGAAAGTATAGCAATAAGATAGAAAAAGCTCCCATGCAATTACAGTATCACAAAGATAATATGATTGCCCAGATAGTGGCAATAACTTTAATCCACCTTAAGTAATGAATTCAGAGCAATATTGATGTTTCCAATGAAAAAAATTGATGAATTAATTCTATGAACCAGTTTCAGTTCATTTGTTATTCCAATTCTATTGTTAAAGTATAACAGATCAAAATGAATAGAATACCATCTATTCATGTCTCCCTGCACCCTTCCATACTGAGAAAGGTTATGAATGATTCATCTGTTTCTGAGTTCATACATATTTTTACAGACTGTGATCTACCGTCTTAATGGTCAAAATGGCAATTACACTACTGCTAGATGAAAGTCAATCCTATATCTAATTAAAAAAGTTCATAGACACTTAGTGTTGAATATCTTTTTTTTTTTATTTTATTTTTTATTTATGTATTTATTGAAATCAAACCATAGCAAACAAACTTTGAAAATACAAATGATGATTTACATAGAAATTACTGATATTGAACTGCATTATACACTACGAAAAATAAGTTAGTAATAACTTTCCAGTTGTATTATTTCAGAATGTTGGCACTTTTTAGGATGTGCACTGGAGCAAGAGACTTCATAGGATAATTAAAATCACTCATCTGTGAAATTGATTACAATTTGTATGATAAACTTCTAAGTTCTATTTGATCATTTCAGATGTTCAATAACTTGATTACAGTTTCATATACAAATTTGTGAGTGATCCTTAAATTGGTTTGAGTGGTGCATACATTACTTTACAGCTTCCAGGTACAGATTCGACCAAATGGAATGAGAAAATAAAAAATTACCTTTCCCAATTTGATGACAATAGACATAACCACATCCCAGATGTGTTGTACATTGTTTAGCTTGCATAGGATGATGGCTGCCCGCAGACATCGGAATGGTTGAGCCAAACGCTATGAAGAAAATACAAACAATTGTTATCGTACTTGCATTTAAAAAAAAAGAACGATAAATTACATAATCAGATTATTTGGATGCTCAAAATTGAGGAATTAACAGTTCATTAATAAATGGTTTAACACATTGACGATTGAATTTTGTAATTTCCATAGACTTTGTATCGGGACTACCCGGTTCCCGTAGTCAACGGTTTAAATTGTCCCACCACTGCTGTTTTATTGTTAGTTGGTGGCAGCAATGGGATGTGCCTCATTCTGCTATTTGCATTCATAATAGTCCCACCTCTTATATGGCATCTGCATTATTGAATGATGTTTTCAATTAAATCACATTTCTTTTTCAACAATTAAATTGATACTTATCTATAGTGAAGATGGCAAATCTAAGTTGTCGAAGAACATAATATAGGCCTGGACAACTGTACAGTCCTGGCTTTTCTAACAAATTCTTTCAATTGATAATTGATTTCCAAAACTAAATTTTAGGCATTATGACATGTTTTTTTCATTTATTCAGTGGAATGCTCATGTCCCTAACCTAACTGATACGAACTCTTAAAAGTACAGTACGTTCCTGGGCTATATAAATGTTACGTAATGTTATGTTATGATACCCTATTTTTCTGAAATCATGAAACTGTGCCAGCCACCTAATAGTGGCGGCAGTGGGATATACTACTTCATAATCAAATTTTTTTGTTCCATACCAACACATTGACAGCTAACTACATTTAAGAGCATCAGACTTTCCTTAAAGTATAAACAAATATTCTTCATCTTCCATCTTTTTAATTTAATTTGTTTTGTGCACACAACTTACCACATCAATAATAGTTTCTGTGACCAGCAGCAGATAGTCAATTGTATACATACAGGTGAATACAAACTCTCTCCTGGAAAACAATGAAATGTGTAAGATTTACATCAGACGGTATGCTTAAAAACACTTTTACTATTGTTATCACAAATAGCGACTCATACATTTTAATAGGGAATGAGTGCTACATGATTATCAGTCAGTATTTCCCAGTCAACATGGTCTGAATTTAATTACATTGTATGCATTCAAAGGTGCCTTGAAGAGGCTTTGACAAGGCAACTCTAAGATATCTTTCCTTTTCATATCCATCTATTCTAAGGAATATAATTTAGGAGAGTGAGAGCAATTGCTCTCCCAAAGCTCCTCTAAAATGCCTTTGGGGAGCGATTTATAGAGCCCATTGTAACCCCAATTGCCTAGAGATAGTTTCAATGCAAGAATGCAAGATGCGAGTTAAAAAGGGCCCTCTCGTGACAGTAACGGTGACACTTGAAGATTTTTACTCAATGCAGGCAAAGATTGAAAAGCGTCCTCACAAGCCTGAGTCATGGCAACTTAAATATATCTTTCCTTATCTTATCCCCATCTATTTTAATGTAAAAACTAGAAAACAGGCCATAATAAGAAGCCTATATATGAAACCTAAAATAAGAAGCATAAGCTGGGAAAAGTGCCCTCACAAGGCTGCGACAAGGCTACTTTAAGATATCTTTTCTTCCCCTATCCATCTATTCTCATCTAAAGACCAGAACACGGGCCAAGATAAGAAGCCTATGTGAACTCTAACGTCCGCATCATATACAAGGATACATAGTGGGGTCAATGCAAGCAAACATTGAAAAGCGCCCTCACAAGACTGCGACAAGGCTACTTTAAAGTATCTCTTCTTAACTTATCCATCTATTCTCATCTAAAGACCAGAACACGGGCCAAGATAAGAAGCCCATATGAACCCCAACGTCAGCAGCATATATACAAGGATGCATAGTGGGGTCAATGCAAGCAAAGATTGAAAAGCGCCCTCATAAGGCTGTGACAAGGGTACTTTAAAATATCTTTCTTTACCTTATCCATCTATTCTCATCTATAGACCAGAACACTGGCCATGATAAAAAGCCCATGTGAACTCCAACGTCAGCAGCATATACTAGGATACATAGTGGGGTCAATGCAAGAATGGCTGGTGGTGTGGTTCTAGAAAAAAAAAATAATGAAAACACATATTCACTTTATAGTCTGTTTGTATTTTCTAGTTACGAAGAAAAGTAAAAACTAAAAATCAATCAGGTTATAAATTGTTACTGCAAAAGTGCATCAAAATATGATACTTGATCTTTGGTTACATATCACTGGATTTTATTTACATATAATTTGGATTAATGAATGAATGATTCACATTCATAAATTGAGTCATTAAACATGATAGATCATAGTATTTTAAACAAAAGTCTTCTTTATCTTTAAGGTCATAAAGGAAAAGACATGTACACATTTACTTTTTCTATAGTGTTGTAGATGATATCATTAAGAGAACAATATACAAACATGAAAATCATAGTGATTCTAATGGTCATTATGACTGAGTATGGTAATGGACCTTAGGTCTTTGTGTCAAACATTTCGATAGAATGTTAACAAACAGTTTGAAGTATTCTTGTCCGATCCATTTTATGGCCCTTTGCTAGACCAAAGATAACGGACAATTGCTTGACAAATATGGGCAGTACAAAGTCTACTTTTCTGAAGATAAACTTCAGTTCTTATGAGACAGGACTGGTGTATATGACAAGTAGGATGTGTGTACATCTATTGACGATCTAAGTAACCCCTAGCTTAAAGAAATTGTCACATATTATGATTTCAAGGCCTTCAATATGATCCTTACATCAAGGATCATATTGAACATGGATTTTGCGTGTTGTTTGTAACATGATATTTCACATGAATCATGCAAAATGCATGCCCATTGATCTGTGATGTGAGGAGAAACAGTAAAATCAGTCATAGCTAATTTTGATGGAAACAAATGACTCTTCATGAATATTGAGAAAACATTTGATGGAATGCTTCCGATTTCAAAATAAGATTACAAAATCGACCTATTTGGTCACACACATCACTATTCTTCAAAAAGGTTAACGTAATACAAGCAAACACTTGAAAAATAGTATTCAAAGGGCAAAAAATACTTGTGTCTAGAAAAGATTTACAAGGGACATTTATACATTTTCCTCCTAAAAAAATGTATTTTCTTGCTAAAACAGGGCTTTCAATGGGAAAGGAGGAATATTTTTTTTCACCCTCCATTTAATTTTTATTGGTGCTATCATCTAAGGTCTAAGGGATAATTGCCCTTTTCTTAATATTGGGTACACATCTCTGTTCTATCCAAAATCATATCTAGATTCTTCCTAAATGAAGAGGAAATATGTTAAATTGAAAATTTACTGCTTAATGTAATTTTCCTTTCAACAAATCATCAGTGCCAATTATTTCATTTTAACTTATCTATTTGAAGTTACTATGGAAACAAACTGAATGGGAGCACAACAGAATGCTATCTACAAAATCACTTTGAAAACAGACCCTTGGAATACAATCATTAATCATACATGTATGTCTAAACACAATATGTCACATGGGAACACATGCATAACACAAGAGCTCAATAGTATTATTCATTTGCCCTGAACTCGTTATATTCCATTTACAGAGACATTTTGAGAAATTCAACATCATAGTGAAACACTTCTGTTTTATGCATGTAAATAAAGTGAATGTTGATATTCTCAATGTTACAGCCTATTTTATGTGTAATTGCCACATGGGGTATGTCAAAGAAATATCATACATAAAGATGTATTAATTGATTAAAGAACAATAAATTTGTTTCATAAATTTGACTTCAAGATATTAAATAAATCATTCTTCCTGGATCAATATCTATTTCGACACCACGATGCACAGAATGGCTAGTTAATACTGTAAATGTACATTCCTCAACTCAAATCTGCACCACGTACAATGTACAAACAGTTTCTGACAAGGTACGAATGGGTATAAATGAATTTCTGCAATCTTTGTGTTCTATGTTCTTACAATTTTCTCTATCACAAGTATTTCCTCTGATCTGAACTTTCATGATATGCATATTAACAGGGATTTTAAGAGAAGAGTTCGTGAACAAAAAAGCCTTTAAGCCCTGGTCACATAGGACCCCGGAAGCAACACGATTCACCCCGACTCTTTGTTAATTCACAGTTAACTGCCTCAGAACAACGTCGGGGTGAATCGTGTTGCTTCCGGGGTCCTTTAGGTCCTTTAGGATGTGACCGGGGCTTTAGGAAAAGAGTGAATTTCATAATGCATGTAACTATGACATGGTATCATAAAAACAGCCTTTAAGTTAAAGTGCTTTCCATATAACTGTGACAGAGTAGCATGTAGAGTAATAAAGTGATACTTTGACAAAGTAAACATCCCACCACTCCTGAGTAGCAAGTACCTTGGTTGCTAAGCTCGCAGACGCTTTGTTTGTTTCTATCTGACAGTGCCACAAAACTTTGGCTTCCCCACTGACACTGTAATACTTACACTAAATTTGGGATTGTTTCCTCTATGTTGCACATGTATACTGTATGTTTAATAAATAATTTAATCTCCAAAACAGACATGTGCTGATCATACTTGTTTCTTGAGATGCTGTTTTCAATACATGTATCATACAGGCCCTGCCTTTTAACATTTTCCTTACTCCGTATTGCAAATATATCAATATTTATCAAATAAATGCAAACCACACAATAATGAAAAAAATGTAACATTTGCATGTTTGTTTAGAATAAAATCAGAACATAATGAATAAACATATAATCTTTTTGTTCTTCATGGACAATTTAAACATCAGAAGAGCACTACAAATACAAACTCTTGTTATCTATCATTCTCATTTTCACTGTACGTATATCACAGTTTGATCATGCTTGATCAATATTTGGCTCAAAGGCCTGTTTACAAAGTGTTCTAAAGAATGTGGCCAATAGAGGTTGTTGTTGAACAGAATGTTTAAATAACCATGAACCAACGGGATACATCAACTTGATTTAAAAAAAATTATATTAATATAATTATTCAATAATTTGTTGAGAGTGCATGATGGAACTTTAGACAAAATGAAATATGAACAACTGCAGAAAAAACACAAAATAAGATATTGAGCATAAATTGATTGAAATACTGGATTAACACAACTAAACAGATTACAGGGGACAACAGGGAAAATCATTATGATTACATCTGTAGATCATAACAATTATGGAAATAACAGATAAATCATTAAAAAAACTGTGAAGTCAAGCGTGCCAATTGGGCGGTTAAACATACCCTATTCATATCTTTTCTCACACAATTAGAGGATATATTGTCCATGTTTTCATGAAGTGACGGAAGCCAGAGGGTATTGTTACACGGAACAAGATACAAATCCATTGAAACGTGTCCTTCCATAGAATTAACATGTTGTTTGATAGGATGCCCGTTGAATTGGCGCTATGTCAGGATTTCTTTGTCTTCATGAAACAATACCCTTTGGCTCCCGTCACTTTGTGAAAACACGGATGATATATCATCAAGGTATCTAGATCTATGAACAAAACATTACTTACATGTACGATCGTGATGGTGGTTCGAAGAAGGTTAGAATGAGATGGATGGTAGCCATGAATAACACCAGATACTTGAAATATTTGTTGGTTATCATCTTGTAGCACCTGCATTCATAGGGGATAAGTGAGAGAGAAATGAATACCTGCACCCAGATAAATATCACAACAGATTTTAATAAATGGGGAAATATTTTTCAAAAGATGGTAAGCAATTTTGGGAATCCTGAAAATGTGTAATGGTAGATTCTAGAGGGATCTCTTAGTATAGCAATGTAATATACACCTTTTAAAAGAAATACATTTTATATACATCATTACATGTACAGGTACATAAATTATTGCTGAATATTTTAGACTTTAAAAAATAGCTACCAAATTTGATCTAATATTGAGATTAAATATTGAGCTTTTTTCATGCTAGCATAATAACAGAACATTACATGAACAATGAAAATAATGCATCTGTCTCCTGGGAAAGATTTCTTTTATCCATTGGCATAAAATTTTGTGGCTCTCACTTAAAAGGTGTTCAAGATTTTACTTGTGACGCACAAAGGCATAGATTGTACCAGAAGCCCCATTAATTCCAGTGCATTTTATTTCTACATTGATGCTCTCCATTTATTAACAAAAGGATGTTTTAGGAGAGAGGTGGATGTCTAATGAGATAATTATGTTCTGAATATCTACCGGTGTCCAAAGATGTTGATACCACCCAGATGGGTAATAGGCCAGGGTTTCGACTTTTGGTTCATATGTCATACACAAAATTCTGTCAATACATTATGTAAATTACTACATTTTCAAGGTTGAAAGAACTCCATGTACTGAAGAAAAATGGTTCAAATTATTGTGATAGCTCTGACTAAAAGCATTTGGAGGCTGAATGTGAAAATGTATCAGAAATAAGATAATAGCAGAGTGGTAATAAATTTAGATGAATTGTTTACAGTTTTGAGTCTTTATGACCATCATTTTATATATAGCATATTCGAGTTCATGTATTCGCAGGATCATACAGAAGGAAACAATGAAGGATCTCTAAAGCCAATTCATTTAGTTAACTATTTTTAAGCAGTTACAATATAGTTTAAGCACAATATGGCATAACTCATAATATTTTAATGAAACTTAGTCCCTCAAAAGTAGGAAACTTTAAATGGATAAAGTGCAAGACTCACCATCTGCCCTGTTTGGACTTGAAGAAAGCTCTAGCTTTGCCATATTTGCCTCTACCACTGATAGCATCGTCGATGTGAGCTGCTGCCAGCTTCAGCTCACGATCTTCTCCCTTCAGCTCAGTGAAAGTCTCAGTCAATGCATCATTCTAAAAGCACAAAAAAAAACAATAATTAGTGTAAAATCAGAATTTTTCTTCAGTAATTAATGTATTCACTTTCTCTGACTGCCTCTACTCGTGATAGCAGAGCTGCCAACCGAAATCCGTATTTTTCTCCTATTTTACTTGCTTTTGGAGTACATTATTATTTGGCAATCGGTAATTAAGTAAGACATTGTTATGTCCACAATACCACCTTTTTGTCTCCTTGAATCAATGGCATCAGCTGGAAAGCATCTGGAAGCTATTTATAAGATCGAGAGGCAGGCGCGCCGGAAGCAGTTTTGGATTGGGGGGGCAAAACGATATGTTTGCCCCCCCAAGTTTTCGATTGGGGGGGCGGTCGCCCCCCCCTGCCCCCCCACTTCCGGCGCCTATGTCGAGAGGTATGCCATTTTGTATAGCAGCAAAACATTCATTTGGTGGATGAAAAAGCATTTTTATGGGAGAAACAGGTGTGTTGGTTTATATTCTTCTTCGCCTGTAAACTGATCTTGAAAATCTATTCAATTCAACACTCCCTTGCTATGTGTAATAGAGTTGAAATGTGGAAAGGAATCCGTACTGGTTGGCAGCTATGGTGATAGCATCGTCGATGTGAGCTGCTGCCAGCTTCAGCTGGAAATCAATAATGAGGCATCATTAAATGCTAGAATACCAGACACCTGATTAGAATTCTGATCAATTAATTTTAACCAGAGGACATTCCAACAAATGCTTCTGAAAGTTCTTTCACCATAATTACCATCACATAGTATAGACTTTCAACAAAGAATATTTTAGGCAAAGGTTAATTATTCTGTGGCTACAGTAATGGTATAATTGCAAAGCTGTAATTCAGGTACATTTACGAAATAACCTAAATGAAATCCCGTGTTTGAGAAAGTGCATTATTATTTGTAAATCACCATGGTGGGTGATTTACGAAGCTTATGTGCCATTTGATGGTAAAAAAAGTCTGTACACAAAAATAAATCACCTGACCTTGCAATGGAAAATTTTTACTACAATTTTATCATGCGGATACAGCACTTTAGAACTTGCCCTGAATTGCCCTGTATTATCTGGAACCAACTTCTTGGCAATTTGGAAGCTGACATGATGGAAATTTGTGATCAATTTCCCAATTATTCACTATATGGTTTAATTGAAATATTGATTGATTGATTGATTGATTAATTGATAGACTGTGGAACTTACCCCATCAATCTTAGGCACAAGCACCAGGGCAGGGGTCAGGAGTCCATACAATGCAAAGTTCTCTTGACTAGCTCTCTGTTTGAAAGTTCTCATAAACACTTGATTCTTGGACTTTCTCGGCTGCTTTTCGCTTGGATCACTGATCGTTTTCACCGATGATCTCTTTTCCGATCCTAACGAATCAACTCCACTATCCGGTGTGGACACTTTCCCATTGCTCGTCTGATGCGACTTCTCAAATGCATTCGTTTTATCCGCAAGAAAGGAATGGATGTTGTTGTTTTTGTTTGCATGTATCTCATTATGAGTCTGTTTCTCATTGAGGGGTTCGACACGGTTGTTTTTAAGAGGGGAAGTCCGGCCACTGGATGGTGACGTTCTCCCTTCTGAAGTTCTTTTCTCCTCCGTGGGAGAAAGCGGTGTTGGTTCGACGGTGATTTTGACATCATCATCAGGTTTATCATAGTCTTCTACCACCATTATGACAGGCGGTGGAGGCGTGCTATGTCTATGCGCCGGTGCGATTCCTAACCCTAGCGAACCATTCATGGACTCATTCAGCAAAGGTCGCTTATCCTCCGCTCCTTTCATCTTCCGAGTCTTGCTCTCCTTCTCTTTCTCCTCCACCGGTATTGCACCATCTTCCTCCTCATCGCTCTCCGCAATCAGCTCCATCATCATCTTCCTTTGAGCCTCCGCCATCGCATCTTCCGCCGTCATTCCCGTCTCGTTCTCCTTCCCCTCCTCCTTTTTCGCCGCACCCCCTCCCTCCTCCTCATCATCCGTCTCATCCAACTCCTCCATCATCTTCCGATAAGCCTCCGCCATCTCCTCCTGCTGCTTCTGTTCATCTTCGCCACCTTCCTCCATCTCTTCTCTTCCTCGTTTTACTGTATTCTGTCTTCGTGCCAGTTGAAGAGTTCCAACGTAATTCATCAAAGATGAGCATCTCACAAGGAGATTGAGTTGAAGGAAAGCAAACTACATGATGCTTCACCATGCAGTTTTAAAACTTTCCTCATAAAACAAGTCTCTTTTCAGCAATTAAAGTGTTCCATGTCTGCTCTCAACTGTGACAAATCTGAAAGACAAAAAAGACATAGATTCATTAGTTTTTACTGACTAGTAATTGCATATCTACAATAATGTATGCAAAACATTCATATTGTTTTGGGCAAAGTATTTCAAAAGCAGTAACATCAATGAAGTGAATCAATTCATTTGATTGAATTCATTATTATTGTTCACTTTTTTAATGTATTTTAATTGTTTTGTTACATGTACCTTGTGTTTTTAATCGATTTGTGGAAATAAAATGAACTGAACTGAACTGATTTTCTTTTCTTACAAAAAGTGTTTCAAAGCTTAGAAGATTGGAATCTTCCCTTCGATTAGAATACATGTACACCCTTAAAAATACAAATAAAATACAGTGAATTAAACCTATCTACATGTATAATGCCCATTCATGGGAAACATTTCAGACAGAAGATCTCTTTAGGCAGGTTGTATCGCACTCATCTGGAGGGAACCAATATAGGTGGCCACTGTACACAGGTTTGACTGTGATACAAAAATAAGCTTAAAGAAAGTTAGAGCTAACCTGATTGAACAAATTGTGCATCAGGATAATACTAACGGTTTTTACTCAGTTCCTTTCTTTTTAAATCAAGAAATATGTGTCCATCATTATTGAAAAGTTGATTGAAAATTCCACTGAATATATACTTGCTACAGCATCTAGCAGTGAAAATGCTGTAATTGAAATTTCATAAACCTCCTACGAATAGAAATGGGTATTTAACTCTTATGAGAATCGATGTAATCTTGTTACGATGGTCAATGAAAGAGGACATAAGAGACCCATTGCCACCAATTTGCAAACTGATTACATTTTAATTAGTCCTACACTGCTTAATATTGCATGACGGAACGCTGAGTGAGTGCTATGTATGTTCTTAATGGTTCATTACATGTACATGTACAGTATGTACATGTACCTCATGAGTCAACCTAAAGTATATTGCATTTTTAATATTTTGAATTAAATTCTCTGACATTCTTCAAATGATTGAATCTATCATCACCATCCAAATTCATTTGTTAACTTTTGAGTGTCTCTAATCAATGAAATCATTCAAATCATTCAACAGAATCTATTCTCATTAGTTTCTTCATAAAAGTATTGTCACTCAAATTCACAATTTAGTATTGTATTGGGTTCTATTTTCGTGAACATTTTCACTGATCAGAATGCCCATTGGCATAGATTTGTATACAATAATCTTTTATCACGTGTAAAAATCTCGCTTGATTAAAGGCAGAACAATCAGATGAAGTTTGTAATGTTACATACTGTATGTGAGGAAAGAAAAGGACATCATTGATGATTTATAACCTTCTTTTTACTTGACACATATATTTTTGTAACGCTTTATATATTTTATTTTGTTTATTACATTGTATTTTGATTTGTGGAAAATCAGCTATTTTGATAGTGTGACTATACATGCATGCTCAGTTATAGTAAGTCACATATTTGTATGAATGTACTGTATACAAAACAGATACCCCACGTTGTACATACATGTACTTCACACATGCAGATCAAAACTACTCAATCAACTACATGTATCCCCCCCCCTTCTTTGTGAAGTCAAACAATAGAATCAGAAACCCAAGGACTAAAGCCTAAAGCACACAACTCTGTTTTGTGATCATTGGGGCAGAGAAAGAATCCTTTACAATCCTGTCATTAAGTTGTTTCTTGGATACCCAACAACGCAGACAATTACGTAAATAGGACTGGGGAAAGACAGTTCTCCAAGAGGATATAGACGTCATGTGTCAGCGATATCCTCACGATATATTTTTAAACATACTCAGATAAATATGGAAATTTCAATTTTGGATTAAAAAACTAACACACACAATATAATCTTGAAAGATATAATCAAATTCAGATGTACAGTGTGTGCGTACTGTATGTCACAAGTCAACTACCTTTTATTGATAACTGCCAATGTACATGCAGGTTTATTTCTTTGTGACAGGTAAAAACTTTTTTTCAGACAATAAGATTTATGTTAAAACAAACTACCATTATTACAAATGATTAGCTATTTTTTAAGCTCTCATCAACTTCCAGACATAAAAAGGCCTTATTTCTGCAGAAGTTTAATATGATCATCACATTTTAAAAACTATTGTGGTGTACTATACAAATCAAACATGTGTTTTGCTTAAAAAGATATTTCAGTATGAAAATTAATGCTTCTATTCATGCTTGAACAGTGTTTTAAAGCTGGATATGAAATAAAATTTGCCCCCAATGTGTTGTCTCAATTGTTGAAGATTGTTATGCCCGGCAAAAGCAGCACTTTCATCACATAAAAAGAATGAAAAATCAAAGACAAAATGAAAATTATATTTTCTGCCTTTTCTGCCTTTCAATTAAACACCTGAAGCAAATCCATAGAATATTCTGAAAGTTTATATTTTGGCAAAAAACATGTGTCTCTTCAATTATATGTAAGCATGATTTTATATGCCAGACCATTTTTGTCTGTAGATTTTGATGATTGATTCAGATCGCAACAATACATCATCTAATCAACAACAGTGGATTCTTCGTCCCTGGAAAATGAATGTGCATAGAAATTGGGATGCACAAAATATGATCTGAAAATTACTTTCCTCTGCAGATTTAATGCCTCATATAGGAGGTAAAAATGCTTGATTTCCCTCATTACCAATAATACAAATATGCATGGCCTCACTGAAACTTCCCTTTTCCTCTGTTTTCGGTCTAGATCAGCCATTCTCAATTACTTTTGCTAAAGCTCCACATTTCTTATTGACACTCTCTACTGCTCCACTGAGAAGTTAAGAAGAGTGAAAGCCTGGCATGATCGCACAATGGGTACCCTCCTCCCCTAAAAAGCACATCTCGCAAATTTGTATCTATTACATTTACAAGCGAGTGAGCGAACCAAACGAGCTGACTTTTCGCAATTAATGCAAATTTTCTCAAATTTTATCTGCAATGCATGCCAATTGACCAATGAAATCACATTTTACAACTTTTTTTGTACTATGCATAAATCATCATTTAAATTTGGAAAAGGCTGTTAAGTCTGAGAGGTGAACAGAAAACTTTAAAAGGCGACATACTATTGTTCAAATTTTGAATATGCTGTAATGAGACAAATATGTAGCACACGGCACATTAATTGAAAGAGGACTCAGTTACGCCGCAAATAATTTCATATTTGAAACTCGAAATTAGAAAGCTTGAGACAACAGCTCCCATGCAAGCTTCACATTAAAAAAATGCATTTCGAACCCTCAAGAAGTTCTCAAAAACAGCATTTTCCCCGAGCTGAATCCTTTGTAATAATTAATAATTATGATTTGACTATATCATCTCTTTACCCTTTTGTTGTTGGAATTTCTGGGCCTCAATTATTCTAAGTTGAGGTTGGGAAATAAAGCTCCCGATGTGCTAAAAAAAACTGTTGCATTTCAAACCCTCAAAACAGCATGCTATTCCACTTAATCTACTGAATCCTACAAGAATTATGAATAAACTTTTTTAATTTCCCTTCAATTCTTTCATTCGTTTATGCTTTTATTGTTAAAAAAAAAAAAAAAAAAAAACAATTCCAGAATGGGGTCATCAAATAACATGTTCCTGCAAAAAATACATCGAGCAACTTTCATTTTTTTTTCATTCCCGGCTCGCTCCCAGACGCCACTCAGCAAGGCTCGAAGCGCCAAAAGTGGAGTGCGCGCCACGGTTTGAGAACCCCTGGTCTAGAAGGTTCAGTATACAGTTATTTTGAAAGGTTCATCAACTTGGTTTTTTCTCTAATTTCTGAAATACAGTGTAAATGTACATGTATTACATTTATTATTTTTATCAAAAAAACTTTTTAAACAAGCAAAACGTACATGTACATGTAATAGAAGAGAAAAAAAATGATCATGGCGACAGACCCTAATTGTTAAAATCAGCAATCATTGGGCACCCAAACAATTTTATTTGAATAAGTAAATAATGCGATTTCAGATTGGCTGTGATAAGCTTATTTGGAGCAAACTTCCAAGGACATTCATCTACCGATCGTTTCATGACAAATGATCTTTGATTGAATGGTCTACATCACTTCATTCAACTCCTGTTGAAATCTCAGAAATAATTACGCTTTTGATGGTGTATTGTAAAAATATTTTTTACACCTTATGATTTCGAAAAACTTTTGTGTACAATCATTCCTTTAGCATAATGTTAATGTATGACTATGAATATTACATTTTGTATGGGTTTTTCCATATTTCGTTAAAATCCACACTGTACTGATTATGCTATTTCCTAAGTTTGGATTATTGAAATGAAAATAAAAGCAATAATAAAGTTGATAACATATTACACTGGTCAACAACAATTTTGTTTTCTGTGATTTTTTGGCTGATGTATGGGGAATCCAAAAATCACATTGGTTTTGTTCAATCAGGTCAGGTTTTTGAGCAATCCCCATACGGTAATCTGTTTACATTTTGCTTTAATACTCGCATGCACGGAGTATTGTTTTACCGGATTGGTGGGGCAAAACAACATGGCAAATTAATATTTTGGTTACAAATAATTATACTAATGGCAAAAATATTTAGGTCTAATATTTTGGGGGTGATTATGTTGAAAATAGAGCTCAGTTTGAAGCCGCGACACCTCAAAATCCGTCAAACATTGGATGGGGCAAAGCTTAAAGTTATTGGACTACATGCAAAACTAAATGGGGAGACCAGCCAAACAGATATTCTTATAGCTTGCTGATAAGTTACGAGCAGAGTTGACTGGATTTTTAGCGAAAAATACTTTGGTTTGTTCATCTTGTTTTTCTACATTTACTGACAGCAAAAGAGTGTCTTGAGAAAGTTTCCCTTTATTGACAAAAAAAAAAAACCTTTGATAAGATGTCCCTTGGTCTAATTTTTGTTAAAAGAAGAGTCTTTTTACAGAAAGATACAATATTTGTATGAATGTAAACATGTAAACTTATACATGTAGGAGAGTTACATAACGAAGGTACATGTATTCTAAAAAGTTTTGAGGAAACCACATTTCATAACATTATATGAATATAATATAGACGCTCATCAATTGCCAATTTGTCTATATATTGAAACATTCATAACTTATATAGTTTTCCGATTTGACTCAAACTTTTTTTGTTCCTGTTGAAGAAATATTATTCTTGGGTAGACCCTTCTTTTGTGGCAGCCATGAACAAATTAAAGTGCTTCTCCCTTAGTGCCTGCTTTATAGCACTTCCCCTGAGGGCTCAGATGCATGTAGTGCTATTATTATTTCAATTGCTGCTTTCTATATTTATTATGAATATAATTATATTCATCATTATTATTATGTTAACTATAATCAAAATATTTGCAAATCATACCAGCACAGTATACATTTTGAAACATCTGAAAAGTATATACACTTTGTACAGTCATTTGCAAATGCCCCCTCCCTCTTTTGCGGTTATTGTCACCTTAATAACAACAATATAATAAAATCCTGATGGTAGTCAATGTTAAAATGATAATTTCCATTAACAGTCATAATTCGAAGAAGTCATAATGATTTAATGACGGAAGAATTAAATCATTATGATGGATTTTTCATGATTTAATCATATCTACCAGGATAATGGATCATGTATAACCAAAAGCGAAGAGTTACTCAATTTATTCAGAGTATTACCCATTATGATAATCAACACTGGTGCTTTTTTCCATCAATTAAACAATGTAAAGTCCTCATTCTGTCAGCCATACAATGTCATCAAAAACATGGGTCTTTGCACTTTTGATAATGATCATGCAATGTGCCAGACTTTAGGGCTTTTGTATGATTCACAGAGTGAATAAGAAAAATGTCCCCTATTTTGAAGACATATTGTGAGGAGCTAGAAAATATTAATGAATCAAATGGTACATTCTTGTAGAGTAATCACCCCTCTAAGTTTTGATATTACAATGGAATAATTGCATGCATGACTGAACGACAAACAATTTCCTGAAATATGTAAAATCACATTTGCACCAAGTTTCTGGTTCAAGACAAAAGTAAATTTGAAAAAAAAATGAACTGCTATGTGTGTGCGTGTGTATGCACGCTTGTGTGTATGTGTTTAGCTTGTGTTTTTGTGTGTGCGATATGGTTGCATGTTTGTCGCTGTGTGTGAGTGGCAGCATTTGTGTATGTGAGTGTGTGTCTTTCTTTCTTTCAGTTCTGTTAAAAAGCCGTTTTTGGTGTTCATCCAGCCCCATGGAGCAAAAGCGATTTTGCTCTTTTTGGGAGACGGTTTGTTGTTCAGTCATGCGTGCAATTATCCACATGCAAGTGGTACGAATATCTAGCAGGATGATTATTCTACAAGAATATACCATTCACTTGATTATTACATTTTCATGCTCTAAACAATAGATCTTCAAAATATGGGATTTATTTTTTAATCACTCTGTATAACTTGTTTTCAGCTGATTTTATTCTGCAAAAATTAAAGCTGGACACCACAGTCTCAATGAAAGATGAGGGAAAAAATCAAAGTCAGATATCAATTCAATTCAATTCAATTCAGGTTTATTAAAATCATAATCATCAAAGTACAAAATAAAAGTCCGAGGACTAATAACATTTTGTTTACAAGCAAGACATAAAATAATCAAATCAAAATCTT